>OY776286.1:31643918-31942786 GCA_963675345.1 Trididemnum clinides
AACTAATGGATATAAACGGATTGTAAGTTTATAAAATTTGGTTTTGAAATTAAATGTGTTGATGTTAACCGTTGCAAGTTTGATGAACATAGTGAAGAAATTAAACTTATTTGGTAAATCTTAAGTTTAGACTTTTTGCCGTATAATAAGATATTTTATAAAAGACGTTTGGAGAAACATGTAAAAATTTTTTGATTTGCTGATAAACCTACGCCTTTTATATATTGATTGCATATAACTGAGTTTGAAATTTAAACGCGATGAATAGTGGGTGTAATTCTGAAAATATTTGGTATTTTGATTAAAGTCGTGCTTAGTGATAAGAACTTGCAAGAACGTTTACAAAGATTTTTACTCGTAATCACATTCAAATAATGTAACAAATAGTATCTTTGATTGAAAAGAATGAATTATACTATACAGAATTTTAAAGAATCATCTAAACGAGTCATTTTTGTTACATCTTTGTGAGTGGTGGTAGCAGATAATGATTAGCTTCAGTTTTTTAAACGTTTCTTGAATGTAAAGTGTACATATAAAAAAGTTTTGTTGCATCAAAATGACAAAAATTGTGAGTTCAATCTTTGGTGAGGGTAAACAGATAAAAGTTTTTAAAGTGTTTAATAGAATTTGCACTACTTTTGTTATGTAAATGCTTATCAAGATATATAAGTGTATTACCTACTGGAACATAATAGAGCTAAAATTTGACGCAATTGACTTGATTAGTTAGAAAAATCAGAATTGTTTAGGTTTAAAATTAGGTGTAGCCCTTTTAAAAATCATGAATTTAGTGTTGGTGAGAATGCTTAGATAAAATTTTAACTATCTGATGTATATAAAAAGTAAGGTTTGTTTTATAAATATGTAAGTAATAGCAGCATAAAAACACAAGCATGGTGCTTACTCAGTAAAAGATTTCGAAGTTTATGAAAAATTTTTTGAAAATAAGAAGTGATGAGTTCAGATTTTGTTTATAGGTAGCATTTGTGAGTCAACCCCTGGTAAAGAAATTAGGATAAAGTTCGGAAAGTACCTTGTACGTTTATATTATTACATTTAAACTAGGTCTAGAGGTAATAAAAATTTTGATTGCGCAGTGAGAAAAATGTTATTTTTTAAATAATTGACAGTTTTTGTTTTAAAAACAACTAGAATAAAACGCTAAAAGCGCAACGTCTAGTAAGAAAGTTAGATAGAATTTGACAAAAATAAACAAGCACGTACAAAAGTTTTGTATTTATGCAGGTCATATCGGTAATTAGATGTCGTAGTTGCTGAAAAAAGAGAGCTGAAAGTGTTTCCAGACGCTAAGTTTCGTCAGACTTGGTTTGCTACAGAGTTTAAGATTGTGGCTGAAGCTTTTGCAAACGGTTACTATGAGGAACGCATAGAAATGAGATAAGTTCAGAGACCTAGATTTTTTGATTAATTTTTGCTTTGCAGTTGCCAATACACGAGTATTGAAGTTGTCTTAATGCATCAAAAAAATTGTTAGTTAAATAAAATCACTTATAATTGAAAATTTTTGTTTAATAACGTTGCCAACCAAACTGTTGTGAGCTTAGGATTATGCAATAAAAATTAACGGCGACTTAACAACAAAGTTGAGGTTCTTTTTGTTTTGTAAATGCATATAACCGGTAGTGTGAGGGTTTAAATGGTGTACAGACAATTTTTTGCTTTGTAAACGTATATAGGTTTTGTAAAGCCTTAAAATTAAAAAGTGTTGGCAAGTTTTTTGTTTGTAGTGGTTTATGTCAACATAAAAGAGTTAAAAATTCGATGTTTGGTTAAAGTGAAGGATCACAAAAGTTTATAAGAATGACACATTCTATGGTTGATAGCAAACGCTCTGAAAAAACCTGTGAGTGCGGTTCTTATTTCTTGAAAAGCTTATAAAATGTTTGATAAACGATAATCTTGTGTTTTTTCACTAATAAAACTGATGTAAATTGGGAAAATATTTACGTGAGAGTTGAAACTGTAAGTTCACATTATTTTACATGTACAAACAGAAGTTCTGACTTGGTATTTTTATATAGAAAAAGTTGCCATGTTTTCAAAATTCTAACCTAAATAATTTCTAACAATCTGCATCTAATGTAGCCACAAAATGTCATACGTTGGTGTTGATGTAGAGGACTACAAAACGATTTCAAAAATTTAGAAAAAGATAAGTTAAAATTTGGAAAATCAGACAGTATTTGGAATCAATTATTCCACAAAACTGTGAAAGTGAGATTATGCAGGGTGGTGTGTGGTTGGGAAAAACGATTATTGCAAAAATACGGAGGTATCGGCTAAAACAAATGGTAAAGTTTTCAAATCCGCGGTTAGGTTGTGATGTTTGAAGCAGCACTGATAACTCAAAAATATGTGATGGAAGTCAAATAAGCTCAAAATGTTAAGGTTTTTATCAAAAGCAGCTAAAAGGAGAAGTTGCATACCGCTGTTATATAAAGAAAAATTGGGGATAAAGGCATAGACGTAAGATTCTTTTTCAGTTTCAAATGACATTGGTTAAAAATCGTGTTTGATTTCTCAGCATTAAAACGTTTAGGATTAATACGTTATGTTGTGTTAAAATTAAATCATAACATTAATTGTGACAATATTTAAAAACGAGATTTTAAATCTTTAAAGATATTTCAACTGAAAAAGACGTCAAATATACGTTTCTTCAAACCATCTTTTCAGGTCACCTTAGTAATTAAAGGCAACTGTTTTGTGTATATACGAGCGTGAGAACACCTGTATGTGTTGTATTTTCCTCACTGTATGCATTGTTCAAATTGGTGATAACATAATTTACTGCGTGTTTAACGGTCACGTGTGTCTTACGCATTCATGACGTCTATCCTTTAAAAAACTACTCCCTTATAGCGCCAGTCGATGTAACTATTCACCACAACTGTAATTCAACCAATCCATTCCTGTTTTCTTATCTATCACGTGGTTAGCGTGATGCGGTTTTAAGCATGATTCGGGACGTTTCGTCTCTGCAATAACGAAAATAAAGTTTTGTATCTGACGATGACCAAAGACTATAAGTATTTCTCCAAGACCACAGTCTAACTGTCGAGAGAATAAAGGGGGTAGAAAAGTTGAAAAAATGCAGAAAGCCCTAACTCTTGTGAATTAAACACTGACACTATTAACCAATATCAGGAAAAGAAAACGCCAGATACGCATTTTAAGACACGGTTGTGTGTTAAGAAGAGTGTTCGAAAGAAGAAGACGTTTAACAGGAGGAATGATGATAGTGCATGAAATTGAAAGTACAAAAATGAAGAGAAGTGTCGGAATGACGTGATAAGAAACCTGCGTCTTAGATTATCTTTAACGTTTATTAGAGATTATTTGTAATGTGCCACAAGGAATGAGTAAAAGTTATACATTCAATCATGATAGTTTTGTAATGCCGTATAAAACTTATTGCAAATTCAATATTCTGTGAATTATTTCAAGCAAAGTTTCCCTGACAAAAAATAAACTTAAATCTCTACTTATGTCGTTGATAAAAAGTTTCTGTATTGTTTTAAAATAGAACAAATTTTATTGGTCGGTTGAGTTTCTGTTAACCTTCACAATTTTTACTATAAAACGGTTAAATTATATTAATCTAAGGAATAATTTTGCTTTAATTTGTGAAATAAGATCTATGTAATAAGACATAAGTTTTACGTGACTGTAAACCGATGATACCTAGAGATCTGTAACGTTGAAGAACAAGTCTACGGCTTGATCACACAAACCCTTGTATAATAACTCTATACAACATCACTGTTTACAAGAATCTTTGAGTAAAAACGCTGACATATAGAATCGAAACTATTTAAGTAAAACTTTTGACTTCGAAGTTGTTTCTTGGTCTGAAATCGTATTGCATGGTGCAGATTAACTCATAATAAGACGATGTTTGGGCGTGAGCGAAGAAAAATATATCTATTCAAAAATTGTATCTTTTACTGTGTTTTTCGGTTTGTTATTGCTAAAGTTTTGTTGATAGGTACGGCAGTTCGTTTTGATGGTTTTTTGGTCGTCTCGTTGTCAGGTGACTTTTTTCCGCGTTTATACAAATTTGTAGTTTCGATTGCTCAATAAATTTCCTGAATTGAACAACGTAGTCTGCCTGAAACGCTGGCATTGTAATTACGTAATGTAGAAACCGCATGAATAGCTAGCTAAATTGATAAATCTTTTATCATAAAAGCGTGTGAACATTATTGGAAACAAATATGCAACAGAGTTTGAATAATCTTAATCGTAATATGCCAAAAACAGCTAGTAGTCGCCTCAAAACCGTATGCTTTGGATAATTTTAAGAGCCACGTTACATTTTGCTGATTTTTTCCCACTACTTTACTTTAACATCATTTTGTCATATCCCAACAAACAATTGTATCAGAATTATGAAACCGTTGCGCAATATTATGTCATATTGGATAATTCTTATGCTACCATGAGCACATAAAGGTTGCACCATACCAAACAAACAACTGTATAAAAATTACGTAATCATTGTGCAATACTTCATATACGGCAACCCAAATACTATCATAAGGTGTCAAGGTTTACACCAAATTCTTTACAATATTCTTCATGACAACAAAACCGTGTTAGGGTTAGAACTAGAATTAGTTCTCTCAGATCTAAAGTTAACCCCCTCCGATCTCCTTTAAATAAAATTAGTGTCTTTTGACTTATGGTTAGTTCCCTTAGAATTATTATTAACTCTCTCACAAAAATTGATAGACTTAGAGCTGGCTCTCTTACATAAGGTTAGAATTAGAGTTAGGTTAGGGTTATAGTCCCACGGTCTGGTTGAAAACAGAATCGAGTACATCATGATGGATTGTGAAATAGGGATGTAACTACATTCCCACGGTCTAGTTAAACATGTCATTGTAATACAGAATCAAAAAACCTTTGTGTAATAACAAGTCATAAGAATGACATCAAACTTTTGAAATGATATCGTGTTGGAACTAACCTCCTCAGATTGGTCCCTAAAACCTACATAAAATTAATAAACCTAGGGTTATCTATCTCCGACCTCCTTCAAATAAAATCTAGAGTTAGCTCCCTCCGAGCTCCTTCAAATAAAATCTAGGGTTAGTTTCCTTAGAACTATGGCTAGCTCACATAGACCTAGCGTTAGTACCCTCACACCTAGGGTTGGTTTCCTTAGAACTAGAGTTGGCATTCTCAGACCTAGAGATAGCTCTCTTAATCCTAGAGTTAGCACCCTCAGACCTCCACCCCATAAAATTAGTGTCCTGTGGTTAGCTCCCTCCTTCAAATAAAATTAGCTTCCTTAGAACTTTCCATCGTGGAAGCACAATACAGAGAAAAAGCTTGGGCAAGTCTGGACAAGACAGAGACAATATATTCTAACCAACAGGTGAATAAAACATATTCTAAAATTTTTGACAGACAAGTCTGGACCTGTCTACACAAAAGCAAAAATCGCATCATGGCTAAATACGTCATGGATTGTGCAATAGGTATGCAACTACATTTCCACGGTCTTGTTAAACACGTCATTGAAATAAGGTATCACAACCTGAAAACCGTTATGTTAAATCATAAGAACCACATCAAACTTTTTGAAATAACACCGTGTTAGAACTAGCTCCCTCAGATTGGTGTTAACGCCCTCAGACCTCTCTCACATAAAATTCATAAACCTAGGGTTAGTTATCTCCGACCTCCTTCAAATAAAATTATCTTCCTTAGAGCTTTTCATCATGTAAGCACAGTGTGGAGAAAAACCGTGGGCAAGTCTGAGGCAAAGATTCGTAACAAACAGCTGAATAAAACGTAATCTTTATAACCTAAAACCTTTGACAATTGATTCCTTACTGACCTCTACTGAAACAAAACCCTTTACCAATCAGTAGCACCCCCCACCATCGTATCACCTCCTACCCCTTCCATACTTCAACGAAAAAATCCCCAGCTCGTGACCAAAAAATTCCCCAGCTCGTGACCAAGCATTCCCCTACTTCAAAAATTCCCCCACGCGTGACGTCATTGCTCTCCCTAACTGCTCCCCCTAAATCCTCACCAGATGAGCCATCCTATACTACTATCTTCTAACACACTTCAAGGTAATGTTTGTCTACAACCACGTTTCATAACTGAAATAGTTTGCTGAAATATGTCTGTTTCGTCGTGGGAACGAGAGAAAATGAAACGTCTTCATGTAATATTTTTGTTATCGGCTGAAAAATTTTTTAGTAGTGCTCACAAAAAATGTTTTATGATCTAAAGAAAGATTTATATTGGAATGGAAATTTATTCCATCTAACATCTAGGACAATTTTGAATTTGAAGACAAGCAAATGTTTCAGTAGTAACATAACCAAAAAAGCTTTTAAATGATGTAAAAAACTATCGCTATGCCTCGATTTTATGCATCTCTTAAAAATCTTTAACGGTTGATCCTTTTCGTGTCGAATCGACAAGTAATTGGCCCTCACTACCTTATGTCACCTGAGCGAGCGTTTTCTTGATATAGCCGGTCAATCATAAACCAAGTCAAACGCACAAGTCTCTAACTCGATAAACTGATAGAGCTTCTTTCGCTTGTTTAAAGTGATGGAAAATTCCATCAAAACCCATTTGCTTTTTTTACTTTACAAAAACCCTTTTTTTCGATAAATTTTGTGGCAAGGTTCAACTTGTTTCTCTTTGCATTAAAAAAGACATTTTTCGTAAACCTACCTCGTAGTGGGAGTTTTGAAAGTTGGTCCAAAACTTAAAATTACTATGGATCGTTTACAAATTCTTAAGGGATTCCCAGGAGCGAAGGGATTATAGTTTTAAAACAAATGTTCAGGCGATGAAAAATTGCTTTCAGGCAAGAAAGGCGGCCCAATATTTTGTCTTTATGGATGCCATATCGGTGTACAACTTAGTATGGTACAAGTGCGATGGTGTAGTAAACCGACGCGATGTAGTGGTTTGTGGTTAGTTAGTTAGTCACCGGGGCGATGGCGTAGTGGTGAGAGCATCCGCTTCGTAGTCGGTAGACTTGGGGTTTATTTCCTAAGTCGAGTCATACCAAAAGACTTTAAAAAAATGGTAATAACAGCTTTCCTGCTTGGCGTTCAGCATAAAAAAGGGAGAGTGTGGAGAACAAGCTGGCAAGCTTGCTTGCTGTGTCCTTGGGCAAGGCACTTAACGGGACGCCTTCATCTTTATGTGGCAGACAGGTGGCGTACCCGTACTTCACGGGGTTACCAATTGTGAAGTTGCTAACCTAGCATGTTGTAAAAGACGACTCTTGGGTACCCACCAGTGGCAGTTCGCCTTGTTGTTGGCGGGGCTACCAGTCACTCATGATTGATTCGAAATGAAGTGTCATCTTTCCCCTTGCCTAATTTCAATTAGGTTGACGGCATGAATCTGAAGTGCCGTTGATGCCGTACCTTCATCCCGAGGAAGAGGTGGGTAATCACAACAACAACAACAACAACAACAACAACAACATGTAGCAGTTAGAGCGTCCGCTTCACGGTCGGTACACATGGAGTTCATTCCTTTTGCCGAGTCCTACCAAAAGACTTTAAAAAATGGTAATAACAGCTTCCCTGCTTGGCGCTCGGCATAAAAGAGGGATAGTGTGGAGAACAAGCCGGAAAGTTCGCTTGCTGTGTCCTTGGGAAAGGCACTTAACGGGACGCCCCACCTTTATGTGGAAGGTAGGTGGCCCAGACACCTCGAAAATAGCAACTCCCAAGCGGACATACCGTCCAAAACATAGCTATATAATACGCTTTCTCGTGAAAGGAGGATGAATGTGGAAAATAAAAACAAAAGTGCCAGTATTCTTGTTAGCTTCTTTAGGCAGGCACACGAGCTAGATGATGTTGGAGGCTCCCTACAATCGTCATTTTACCATTACAATCGGTCTCGAAAAAAATCAATTATGTCGCTTAAAAAAGCGTTTTCAAAGATTGGACAGAGTTCCACTCCTGTAAAGTGTTTACACTTACAATCTTCTCCCATTAACATTCGAGATGTACTGTACGTGTATCGCTACGGTGATAACTTGGCAGTGGTACATTTGGAAATGGAATAACCTTCATACCAAAAAGACTAGAAATGGGTCAAAGCAATAACTACTTAAATCCGCGAGTAGTAAATATCTGACGCCATGTCGTGGGAAATCCAGCTTATGTGACATCATTTTGAGTTAAGTTATCTTTACGAATCATTTAAACTTAGGGCTCGAGGTACAAAAGTACGGAGACTTCAGTTGGCACAAAGACGTTGCTGTGACATCTTTAACGTCTATTTCCATTTAATCGAAATCTCAAATATTACGCGATCCCGATCACGCTAGTATAAAACTCAATTGTCATTATAAATATTTTTTTTTTCTTTTTATAGATGATGAAATAGGAGATTTACATTTAACTCGGCCAAGTCCAAGTTGCGAAAAACATAAATGATAAATCAAGTATCTCGTTACTGCACGGTGAGGCGCATCTCTAATTTACACCAGCAGAACAAGACAATCACGTCAGCATATCTTGAGAAATGAGAACTTAGATTAGTGACTCAAACTGTGTCAACAGCCTTACAGCTTAACAATAAGAAAGCTTAAGTCAAACACCAAGATCAATAATAAAATCCTGCTATCCTTCAATTCTATTCTAGTTTACTTCCGTTCAACTTAAACTGAATGTGAGGCTTAGATTACATTTGGAATCACTGTGCAGGAAACTGATATTACTTGCATTAGCGGTGGGACTCTAAACATTTCAAAACAGGTTTTCTACCAACGAAAGTTAACTTGCAGAATGCAGTTTTTAAATTATGATGTATATTAGGCTTGCATAAGCCGATATTTTACTGGTTAGAGGAGCTCATGAAATTCCAAAGTCACGTTCACTGAAAATGGCAAAAATCGGCATAATTACGCTAATGTACACATTCCACTTTGATTTGACCACTGAATGGTAAGAGCCGGAACAAGAATCTGCGCACTGAAACAACCCTGCCTTGTAGTTGTTTATTCATCTGAGTACTGAGTGCCACCATAGTGCACCAATGCCTGCATAAACCCAATCGACAACGTGGTTGTGTCGTTCTGGCAACAATGATTGCGAGATCAAACCTTACAATGGTTACGTTGTTTTTTCTTACGGAAATTTTTCCTTGGTTGCAAACGTGTGCTGGTAGTGCACGCCGGTATACTGTTGAACATATTTTAATTAGGACGTTCCGCTAAACGCTGCTAGCATTGTCAACCAAAATAGTGCAACTGATTACTTTGAAATTTAATAAGCCACGGTCAAGACTTCACCATTAATTTACTTTTGGATCTAGTGTTTGATGCAAAAGCGAAAGATGTTAAATTTTATGGAATGAAAAAACAACAATTAAAAAGATGTTAGAATGGATAACAAAGAAAACGGTACTTCAATTTAACGGCAGTTATTATGAACAAATTAACAGGTTGGCAGTGGAAATTCCCATGTATTGCTCCTCTATTCAGTGGCGTAGCAACGTAACCTGCCGCCCTTTGATTTTTGCACGAACTGCTGCTCTTTAACACCATCAGAACGAAGAACATATTTAATGAAGTTCTTCACAATACAAAAATAATAGTGATAGTTCAATTCTTATTAAAAGTTCAAAAGTGAATACGTCGAGCTTTGACTGAAGCAAACTCCGAAATTATATCTTCAAAAGATGGCATCTCGACAAAATCACTTTCAAAAGATAGGATTGCTAAAGCGGACAGCCTGCTTTCACCCATAGTCGATCTCAAGTAAGATTTTATTAATTTTAGCTTTGAAAAACTTCTTTCACAGTTTGCAATGGAAACAGCAACAGTGAGGTAAAGCTAAAGACACAAAAGTAAAAAAGATGTTGATTCACATAAACGATATTTGATCAACCACTGCATCACATCCAGCCCTGTGGCATCGCTTTGAATTGCAGTGCCGCTGGATTGTACTAGTCTATTGAACCTGGCTATTTCTAAAGTTAATTCGGAAAAATTAACGTCATCAGCATATACGTTCATAAATTTGTTCATGTCTTCTTCAATATTTTCGCTTCGCAACAACGAGTGGGGATTTAAGAAGCCGAATATTTTATTTAACATACTTATTTTACTAAACCGCTTTTCTACTTCACTCCGAAATCGGTCCATAGCTTCTAGCATGCATCTCTTGATTTCTTCAACAGCCAAGAGACCTACGTTTCCTGCATGTTCGCCGGATATCTTTTTCTTCCTTCAGACACGTCGCTCTTCAATCGGAATTTCTTGCTTTTCGCAAATCTTGATAGCAGTTTCAATACTTTGCTTAATCAGCACATCGCGATCATTGACCAAAAAAGCAATAAAAGTATTCATCTTGTGGGAGCAGTTTTCCGGTGACAAACCTCTTCGCTGTAAATATTTTTGGGTATCATAAGATTCTCTTAGAACTTCCATCCGAAATTGTAAAAAAAAAAGAAGGAAAATCGTTGAATTGCATTCAATATGCACGAGCTTGTCCTCGTGTACCAACATTTTCGTTTTGATCACATAGCTCGTTTAATGCACTCACTACATCAAGGGAACAATGTTGAAGGGCTTTCACAGCTTCGTAACGCGCACTACATTGAGTGTCAGTCACTCTTTTTACCACCATTGGTACATGCTTAAGTAACACTTTCCATATTTGAATAGAAGCAGAAAAAAAGGAGTGGACTCTTTCATCAAAAAATGTTGCAGAATGTTCCGACGATGCGACTGCGTGAAGGCCTGCCAGGTTAAGCGAATGGTTTAAACGTGAAATAAATATTGCTTTAGAATTAACTTGTTTTATTCTGGATTGTACTCCAGAACGGATTCCAGCCATGGTGGAAGCATTGTCGTATGCTTGACCTCTGAACATCATTATGTCCAAACTATTTTGCTGAAGCTCATCGAGAATAGACTTAGTAATTTCATCTGCATTTTTTCTGTGCAGTGGAAAAAAATTTAGGAACGACTCTTTATTTGTACTTCACTGCTGTCAACTTTTACGTATCTAATAATAAGAGCCATTTGATCAAAATGAGAGACGTTGGGAGTGCTATCGAGTAAAATGGAAAATATTTTGCTGCGTTTACAGTATTTCCTCCAGAATAAGATGTTTTACCTTTTTTCCAAGAAGTTAAATTAACTCATTTTGGATTGTTGGTGAAAGGTACGTTGTCATGCCCTAGCTAGAAAGTTGGATAACTGAAAGATGTTCCTTAATGACTGCATTATATTTTGCAAGCAAGTTTAAAGTTTCAAGAAAATTCCCCTGGTTTCTTGAGTTAGAGTCTTCACGGTGGCCACGTTAAGGTAGATTTTGCTTGCATGGAAACTTGATGACTTCAACTACACAATGCAGGATTTCTCTCCATTTATTTTTTTCCTTATCCATGAGATCTTGCATTTTTTTATCAATTGTTTGATGAAGTTGAAGTGCAAGCTTCTTCCATTTATCAAAGCATTACTTGTGAATTTTTGAATTTTCATGATCAAAAACACATTTAGATGCCAGAAATAAACAAAGGGTTTGGAACCGAATTGAAAATTGTCATTTCTTGATTAAAACAACTTACAACAGAAACATTATAATCCTGAATGGCTATTCGATTAAAGCAACCATGATCTGAGAGCTTCATCACCGTTTTTCAATATCTTATAAAACCACTTCTCACTCAAAAAGCTTAACGATTCCTCTTTGTCTCCTTCTTTAATTACTCTAATCCCATGGTTCTCAACCTATGGGTCGCGACCCAAAGTTGGGTCGCCTAAAAATTATTTTGGGTCGCTTGTTTTTTTGTAAACATCTACAAGGAGTGAAACTTGTAGAAAGAAATAATAAATTAAACGCAGCACCGCTTCATAGAAGTCAACCTTTGTTGCATTTTGGTAAACGAAAAACTCCTGCAGTGAAATTTTGAGCCGCTGGAGACCGCAAAGTTGGAAAATGCTTTGAAGTACAGTAGTAAACGATATAGCACTTTTGTTAGCATACAACTACCGCTGTGAAGAATTTTTGTATGCGTGGAAACTGGAAATCCTATGTCAGACTAGGTCAGCTCATACTTGGTAACGATATTGAAAGCCAAATAGCCAATAGTTTGAGTATAGTTCAAGCAGTTTTTATGTTTTTGAGCATGAATAATCGTTGTCATTAATAATGGTAAAATTTTAGACTTTTTTTGTTGCTTAATTTTAGACTTATAATAATGGCAAAACGACCGTATAGTGAAGCTTTTTTAAAACTAGGTTTTACGGAATTGGATGGTAAACCAAAATGTGTAGTATGTCTGAAAGTTCTCTCTGCAGAATCAATGAAGAAAAATATATTGAAACGCCATTTAGAGACAAATCATCCAAATTGTTTAGACAAGCCTGTTGAATTTTTTGAGCGCAAGTTAAATTCGATTCAAGGACAGAGAAATATAATGACAAAATTCGCAACAGAAAATAAATTAGCTGTCCACTCTTCGTACGTTGCTTCTTATCAAATTGCAAAGCAGAAAAAAGGTCATACAATTGGTGAGGATTTGTTAATGCCGGTTATGAAAGAAGTTGTAAAAATAATGATTGATGAGGAAGAAAGTAAAAAACTGAATGCAATTTCCTTGTCAAACAGCACGGTGAAAAGACGCATAACAGACATGTCTGATGATGTTCTTGAACAGATTCTAACTCATGTAAAAGCGTCTCCATTTTACTCCATCCAGTTGGATGAATCCACAGATATTGCAGGTCTGCCCCAGCTTTCCGTCTTTATTCGCTACATCAATAATGGTGCTGTATCAGAAGATTTGTTATTTTGCAAAGCATTGAAATTACACACAAAGGGCGAAGACATTTTTCAATGCTTGAATGATTTCTTCACAGAACACTCCATTCCTTGGGAGAAATGTGCTGGTATTTGCACTGATGGTGCAGCAGCATGTACTGGTTTCAAGTCTGGAGTTGTAAAACGCATTAAAGACAAAGCGCCAGATGCAGAATGGACACATTGTTTTCTCCACAAAGAGGCTTTTTGCGCAAAAAAAATGTCACAAGAACTGCACGAAGTATTAAATTCTGTTGTAAAATGTGTGAACTTGATTAAAGCAAGGCCGTTAAATCAGCGTATATTTTTGTGCCTTTGCTCTGACATGGATGCTGATCATAAAGCACTGCTTTTGCACTCAAAAGTGCGATGGCTATCACGAGGTCGTGTGCTGAAACGTGTTTGTGATCTGCGAGATGAAATTGTTATCTTTTTGAGGCAACAGCATTTTACGGAATTAGCTGAAAAGTTTAGTCGAGAAGATTTCAATGCAAAGATTGCTTATCTTGCCGATGTATTTGACTCTCTGAACTGTCTAAATTTATCAATGCAAGGTGTTGGATTTACAGTAATTGATCATGCTGCTAAAGTTGCTGCTTACTACAAAAAACTCATTCTCTGGAAAAAGCTACGCAGCTCGAAATCAGTACGATATGTTCGCTGAATTAACAAAGTATATTTGCGGCAAAGAAATTGATATTAAGCAAACCATAATAGGACACCTGAACCAGCTTGCCGAAAAGTCTGTAGATTACTATGGTGATGATTTGTCGCCTACTAATGAAAACGATTGGATAATTGATCCATTTGCTGGCACAGATCTGCCTCAACTTCCCCTCCTTGTTGCTGAAGAATTTATGGATATGATGGCAGAACCAACAAATCATATTTCTTTTGCGTCCTTCAGAAAAAAGCACCCGAAAGATTCTGTAAGCATCCACTTTTGGGCTTCCATATACAAAACGTACCCAACAGTTTCTAGGTTTGTTATAAAAAAACTGATTCCATTTGCGACAACTTTGCTTTGTGAGGCTGGATGTAGTGCAATGTGTATATTGAAAACCAAGCATAGAAATAGGTTGGAAGTTGAAGCTGACTTGCGGTTGTGCTTAAGTACAGTATCACCACGATTTCAAAAGCTCACTGACGGAAAGCAAGCACAGATTTCTCATTAGTGTTACTTCATAAATGTATGTTCAGTGAAAAGTTGTTTGTATTATTTTCAACACAGTTTTGTCATCAAAAAAAGTGTTTTCTACATAATTTTTAACTTAACTATGCATCAGAATATACATGGGGGTAAATATAACGTTGTGGGGGGGGAGGGGGCATTTTTCAAAATGCAACTTTTGATATTGAAAATTTTTTAGTTACTCAAAATTTGACACTGATTTAGGCACATTCATGGGTTGGGATATCGATTTCCGAACTCAGCTCAAAATTTTGGTAAAGTGAATTTTTTCCAATGTGGGGTCACATGACATTGAAAATGCCCCCACAACGTTATATTTACTTACATGGGTCGTAAAATTTTACACATTAGACTTTTTCTATAAATTGGGGTCGCTTCGAAAAAAGGTTGAGAACCACTGTCTAATCCAGGGGTTCTCAACCTTTATTCTCTCATTTACCCCTTGACATGTTTCAATAGTAAAATTTACCCCAAATGTTTTTTTATATTCTCACTTCTACTAATGCCTACTGTTATAGGTAAAAGTGTTAATTTTTGCTAACAAAATTTACCCCCAAGGCAGTTAATATTTACCCCTGTTTAAGAACCCTGGTCTAATTGCTGGCTTGAACGGTCCTTCTTTATTCTGATATTTTTCAGGTCCTGCTTGACCATGTAATGAGTTATCACTTCTGGCCAGGTAGCCACATCGTTGATACCATCAATTTTATCTTTAGCTATAACTATAAGTGCTTCGTTGGTAGGAATACTTTTAATAATCACTTCTTGAATACTTTGCTCAAGTTCAGCTGTCTCTTCCGTTTCCGTGTGAGGTAGAGGTTTGCTGAAGCTGCTAACCTCATTCCTTTCGATAGCTGAAAAGAGTGAGGGCTGCAAAGAAATGTTTACAAACTTCAAAATGGCTTCTTCATTCTTTTTCAACTGTTCTTCCCTGGCTTTCTGTTTTTTTCTGAAAGAAGCTACACTTTCTTTTACTCTTTTCATTGGTAGGCTAACTTTGCGTAAGTTAATCAACTTAAAAAAATTAGCAACTAAATTTTTTAACTGCCATCTGCAATATTAAGCAACACTGCTGTGGCAAATTTGCTGTAGCCGAGCGATAACCTACTAAGTCTGGCGTAACACTGTCAAATATTTAATGCTTTTTTCCCAAAACCTATTGGTTAAACAAACTCTACAGTGCCAAGGCATACAGCCAACATGCCTTCAACAATCTATGTTTTTACAGAGAGCACAGTGCGTCACAATGGAAAAAAAGAATTGCTAATAAAGTCATTACATTTTGCCGCCCTCAACAACATCCCGCCCTTGGATATATCCACAATATCCAATGGTTAGCTGGGCCACTATCTCTATTAGCAGATATTTGCATGAATTGGGTAATAAACAAAACTTCAAAATCTCATGTTCAGCCCAAAATTTTTTCCGCTATGTAGACGATTGTCTAGCAACAATTTCAAATCATAAACAAATAAAACAATTTTATCAAGAAATCAATAATACTCACACTGACATCAAATTCACTATTGAATTAGAAGAAAACGAAAAAACTCTATTTTTGGATGTTCTCATTGAAAAAAGCAACCAATCATTCATTTCTACTGTATATAGGAAGAAAACAAACACTAAACTGTTCATCAATTGGAAAAGTTTTATTTCTTTAAAATACAAGATTAACATCATCGAATGCTTAACTGACAAAAGTTATAAAATTTGCAACAGCTATCATAAAGTGCACGAAGAATTTCAAAAAGTAACCACTTGCTTATTAAATAACGGTTGTCCACGAAGAATTACTAGCAGGCATAGAAAAACGTATCTTAATAAAAAATCTCAACCTCTAAATGGAAATGCAAGTGAAAATAGAAAATTCAAGTCTGCTATTTTTGGTTTACCTTTCATCGAAGATGCATTATAGCAAATTGAAAAAGAAACTAAACATTTTTTAGGAAATAAAAGCAAAATTTAGCCTTTTGGATGAATTACAGCATTTCAACAATTGGAAACCTTTTCAGAAAGAAGGACAAACAAGCTCTACTACACCTCACTGGAACAGTGTATAGGTTTCAATGCTCGTGTGGAAAAACCTATGTTCGACAAAATAAACGACATTTAAAAACAAGATTGGAAGAACATGACCTCCCTTACCTTTGGAAAGAGTAATGTTACAGATCATTTACGGGAAAATCCAGACCAATCAATAGTCTTTCAGAATTTATTGTGAATACTAATACTACACTACTAATACTAGCTCATACTAACACAAGATTAATACTAACTCAAGAAACTAATTGTCGAAAACTACGTATTAAGGAAAGGTTACATATTCAAAAGCTGCATCCACAATTGAACTCAAAGGAAGCTTCACATCCACTTTGTTTTTAATAAGTAAATTTTTTTTTGTTTCTAGTTCTTATCTCACTAATTTAACACGAAATAACATCCACCTTAAAATAATTAATAGTTATTGTTTTGTCCTTTCATAATTGAACTGACACGTCATGAAAGTTACACTTGGTCATGGCTTATTAAATTTTAAAGTAATTAGCTGCACTATTTTGGTTGACAATCCTAGCAGCGTTTAGCGGAACGTCCTAATTAAAATATGTACAGCAATAAATTCAAAATGTTCTGCGTATAACTGCAAAGATTTTTTTGAGACTAGCGAATAAAAATAAACAAACCAAATACAAAAGGCAAGCCCATGTGCAACATATTTTCCAAAGTAAGCTGATGTCTAAAATCAAATCATGGGAAATCGTTCAGCTTTTTCCGGCATTATTTGTCGCAAAATCTTTTCACTTTCTTTAATCAGTCAGTCAGTTTCTGGATCAAATCATCTACGCTACCAAAGCTATATTAGGAGAGGAACTATTTCTAAACATCCTCTGTATATGAGACGCTCATTTACTACCCAGACGAAGTCCTATAACTTCCGTTCTTCACTTGGCACCGAACGTCCGGAATAATTAATGTAATAACAGCATCATTCTTAGCCTCCTTTCCGAATTAATTTCTGATGTTAGCCAATATTTCCCGAAAGAAATGTTAGCAGGACTTAGTACTACCGAATAGACTCCTTTCCCTCATTTTTCAGTTTGGAGGCCTCATGTCTAAATGAAAATCATCAGCTTTTGCGACTGGTAGATGTAATGCAGAAAAGCAAGCCGCTGGCATTTAACTCTATTTCCAATCTTTTCACAACTCAAAATTTCCTGCTTGACGCTTATGACGAAAGAAATAGCATGGAGAAAAGCCGGCCACATTGCTTGTTGGTTTCTTGGATAAGGAACTAATCAGAATGCCCCATTTTTTTGTGGCAGACAGGTGGTTCGGCTAAAGAGTCTACTTGTCGCCGTGGCCAATGTGAGCAAAAAACTAGCAACAAAGCAGGAGTTCATACACACGCATAAATCACTTAGAATTACTGCATTTGAAGATCTTTACAACAAAATAATTTAATGGCTACTCAATGAGTGTCTAGGTGCTGAATAAATAGATTGGTGGGCTCAATGTGGACATGACTCCCAAAATATTAGTAAGGGGCCGAAAAGCTTTTCACAGAAGCTTAATAATCTTCATTATGATCTAGTTTCGGTCTCTTCTTTAATGTTACAAAGCCAAAAATGATAAAAGATTGAACAATAATGTTTCATAAAGGTTCTTACAAACTTTTTTGCAGAAGCTAGAATTCTACATGTAGTAAAAAATCTGAGAGGCTTCGGTATCACAGATTTCATGTTTGGTTTAATTAAAAAATCACAAACATATTCCGATCTCCGTCTAAAAGTAGCGCAAGTGGTTTAGTCAAGATTTTGTGGGAAGGAAAAAAATATTACCTTCAACAATACATGCACTCTCTCAATGTTGCGGGCTATTGGTGTTTTATAATGGAGGCAGGGTTGTAACTAGAATTTTGATTCGGAAAGGAAGGAGGTGGAGGAGGTTCACACACTAGTAAAAAATGCTTGACATGACTTCCATGACTTTTTACATGGATCTACGCTAAATTTAACTCCAGGAAAGTTCTTTTTAATTGGAAGAGGAAATAGGCCAAACGCTTCTAAAAGTTGCTTTCAATTGTCCTTTTAATGGGAACAAACATTTGTTTTTTATTTTACAGTTGTGCCAAGGGTGAAAACTATCAAATGTCTTGTTTTAAGCAAAAGCACTTTACAATTATTTCTGCTGTTTGGAGGTTTTTAATAGATTATTTCTTCCGCTTGGAGTTTTATTAAAAACTGCTCTAACCTGAAGAAACAACAATCAACAAACGGAAGAGCATTACCTAGAACCTCCAAAGAGCATATACATGTATATATTACAACTAATTTATAACGTAATCGGCCCTCTATTGTTTAGTTAAATTTGTCGCCGTAAAACAGAAGTCGCTGGGTCGTTGGAAGAAAGTAGTTAACAGGTTAAACGCAAGACTGAAAAATATTGTTCAGTAATTCTCTTATTGAACAGCAATACATGACAAAAGGTCGATTTTTTTTGAAAACAATTTGTTTTAGTCGTTGTTAGGTTTTACATATTACAGCAGATCTCATGATAAGCTAGCAACCCATCAGGAAAAATTGCGGTAAAATGTTTTTATCAAGGACACAACAGCGTGTAGTCGTGAGATTCAACTTCACGATCAAGTCGCCAAGAGCGGTGCTCCAACCCAATCAACCACGTGGCTGACATTGCAGTGCTTGTTAGTTTTTCGTTAAATTGATTTGAACTTGCTCTTATGCTATAAAAACTGTGAATTAACTTAACGATCTCACTTTTGTAAATCAAGAAGAACAATTATTTTACCCACCAGCAGCAATTAAGAACCACAAATTAGATAAGCTTAAAGGCAGGTATGACAATAAGCAACTTTGAGCCTGCTCCACCACATCAACCCTAACTTCAGTCCATGGTTCTCTAGAGGTAAATTATTTGACTCAAAATTGTTAAAACCTAAAATTTTATAACTGAAAACTTGCCAAGATTTTTGCAAATCAGAAAAGGTGCATTTAGTGAAATGTTTTTACTTATGTAACTCCTGGTTAAAATTTCGGAGAGCGGTAGAGTGTTTCCCTTGTCTCCCTTCTTTATACGATCCTGATTGTGAAAATTTTTTTCTAACGCAAAGCTGAAGGCTGCTGGGTTGCTTCACCCAAAGAAACACGTTAAAAAATTACTGTTGAAATCACTCAAAACTAAATTTAATTATGGCCATAAAATTAGAGTCACTTATCGGAAGTTTTTTGCTGTCAGTGACACTCTTGAAAAAAATTAAATTAACAATGTTAAAAAGATTTTCCTCGGTAGTAATTTTTAAAGGTTTCACCTTTCTTAAACATTAAAAGTGATTTTGAGGCAAAGTTTTTGCGCTCAGTCACTGGCCCAAGCTTAAGTTTTGAAAATTATAGGCGAAGATATGGAAATTGTAAACCTTGCACCTAATTGACAAAGCAGCATACGGGCGTAAGGGGCATTAACAATTTATTAAAATGAACATGCCAGGAAACAATAATGAGTATACCACCCAACCAATTTAGACGAGACCATCCCTGGACGCGTTTCGTCCTTCTGGACTCATCAGCAGGGCCCGTCCCGTCGCAAGCAAAAGTAACCCACTCATTAACGTTATCCTTAAAAAAAATAGGCTGCTTTGTCAATTAGGTGCAAGGTTTATAATTTCCATATCTTCGCCTATAATTTTCAAATCTATAGTTTCCTACCCTACTTGAAAAGAGTTGGCATGGATTTGCCCGTTTCACTGTAGGAGGCCCGGTTTACTGCGAAGTGAGATAGAGTGAAAATTCGTTAGCATGGATTTGCTCGATACGTCTATCAAAGGTCGCCCGGCTCCCACATAGTGAATTGTCAACGCACTCGCCGCGAGCGTGATCGCATTGCAAAGACTAGGCGCTAGGCTATATATGCAGCGTTCAATCTGCTTTTTCAGATCAGTGTGTAAACTGATCTCCCTGTGGATATGCAGCCAAAATTAACCAATTTGTCAACCCGCCCTGTTAAGCAACGCAATACGTCGTCGGTTGAAGTCTCAGTGCTTCTACATGTGCTTAGTTGGATATTTTTTTTAAGGATAACGTTAATGAGTGGGTTACTTTTGCTTGCGACGGGACGGGCCCTGCTGATGAGTCCAGAAGGACGAAACGCGTCCAGGGATGGTCTCGTCTAAATTGGTTGGGTGGTATACTCATTATTGTTTCCTGGCATATTCATTTTAATAAATTGTTAATGCCCCTTACGCCCGTATGCTGCTTTGTCAATTAGGTGCAAGGTTTACAATTTCCAAGCTTAAGTGCTCTTGCAACCACGGTATAAAAGCTATTTGCAAACAGGTTTTTAAAAACATGTAAAATTTTTTTGCTGGTTAGCAAGACCGTGAAATTTACTGAATAATTCTTTTCGGAGATAAAGTTATTGAAAGAGGTTATTTTGTAATGATAGGGGATCAACTTTTTAGACCTGATTATTTTTCAGGTTTTTGGACGCGACTATTTTCCAGTGTTACTCCAAAATGCCCTTATTTTTCTGACCGGATTGAAAAAAATTGGGAGCTTGTCGGCCTTGTGCCCTCTTGTACTTTTCCAAACGAAGGCATAACTTTAAATAAAATATTTTTTTAGTTCGATTTGTCAAAAAACCCTTTGTTTCAACGACATATACCATACCCGATTTCTTCCCAACTGATGGTAACAGAGTTTTTTCAAATTTTGTGTTCGGGACACCCCGACCTATTCCTACCAAAGGTAAGAAAATGATTTAATGGCGAATTAAAAATTTATCTATTTCGTATGTATATCCTATAATATGATTGGTGTCTTTCACCATTAAATCTTTGCGCCGTACGTCGGAGCAGCTTCCTTTTTTTTTGCTCCTGGAAATGTATCTTGGACATTATGGTGCGAGCGAATAATCGCAGCGATCCATGAACTGCCGCTACCGACGCGATAGCTTAGTGGTTACAGCATTCTTTTCGCGGTCCGTAAACATGGGTTCTATTCTCTTCACAAGACATACCAAAGACATTAAAAAACGGTATCCTTAGATTCATTTCATACGCGTGCGATGAAACTTTTTCAGAGAGAAAGAGATTTTTTAACTTTTCGTATAATTCATCATATTCTCGCCAATAATAATTAGAGGTGAGGGCAGAGAGAAGGAGTTAAAATCATGTTAAAGTATTGCATACACCAAAAAGTTAAAGAGGGTACCAGCTCTTCTAGTAAATATAATTTTTACACAATTTTGTAAAATTTTGTCTTACGTTTTGTTTAATTGCGTTAAAGCGATAAATCTGAGGCGGATGGGGGTCTCCTCAATTTTTATCAAGCAGATTGGTGTTGGGTCAAGCATTCTACCCGACGTGGGCCAGTTTGAAAAAAGACCAGCAAAAAAGCGTGAGATCATGTGCATGAATGAATCAATTTATTTTTTCCTAATCTGATCTTAATTAGGTTAACGTTTCGGACCAGAACATAACCGTTTTTACGCATTGATGACATCTTATGAAAAAGGAGCGGTATTCAACCATGCTTTTTCCAGCTACGCTCTATTATGCAAGGCAATGTCTCTATGAGCACCTATTAAATCCACTTTGCCTTGCAATTCTTAGGCTTCGTAATTTCGTTTGTGACTGATATGAAATAGACTTATACCTTTCCCTGGCTTTTGGAGCATAACCCTAAATGCGTTTGCTCTAAGAACAAGAAGGAGTAAATGATAGCGTACAGCACAGGATTTAACAAAGACTTCAATTAAGTATTGAGTTACTGTGGCTTCAAACTATTTTTTTGATTTGTTTATAAATGAGTTTAAGATTTGGCTGATATTTTGCCTAACTTGTTATTTGACCACTGTTTACAAGATTTTAATGTATGAAAAAGACTTAAAAAATCTGACAATATAAAAATAATAGTAACATTAAATTCACTGTTGTCAATTTTTCCTACATTTGAAGATCATTTTAAGAGTTAAAAATGTGTAAGCATTTGCCCTTTTATCTTTTCAAAATAATTCAACTAATCTTCTCCCACGAATCTAAAGACTTTTGTGTTCTTGCAGTGACATTGTGTTGAAGTTCAGAAGTGTTTAGAGCAATTAGTAATTAATATACAGACTATTGAGTTTTTAACCTTATCCGAAATGTGGCAAAACTTTTTGCTTCTTAGAAATTTGCTTCGGTTATTCTTACAGAAAAAAATACTCTTCACAGTTGATACCAAAGGAAGTTTCTGCGGCTGGTAAAATTGACTTGTAAATATTATGCACCGATAAATATCATAAAAGATGTTCCGGTAAATATTGTGCACTTGGACTCTCATTTCCAAATTGAACTTGCTGCTTTTTTTGAAAGTGTTTATGAAAGTGGGACATGGCTTTAAACTATCTGAGAAAAAACCACTTATGCTTCCATCCCAACACTAATAGTAATATAAAAAAAAGAGGCTGACCAGGATCCGCAGTAAAGATAAATTGTTTTTTCAGAGCCCAAAAGAATAGATTTGAAGCACCCTATTCTGATAGGTATTATCGCTTTGCTAGCGGTAGCTGTTATTTCTGCATCAGTATGGTGTTACAAAGCTCAAAAAAATGTGCTGAATATCAGAAAAAAAAATGTACGACAAAAGCAATGGATAAACAGAAGTCTTCAAAGGCAGCAATCAAATATAATTATGTTAAGAGTGTAAATCATCTCGTGCCGATGCTTTCTTAAAAACGTCCATTCACGAAAATATTGTTAATAGACCTAATTCTAATTTGCATAACTTATTTGTTTACCTAACACCAGTGAACGTCGTGTATTTTAAGCAACTCTAATTTTGTTTAATAAAGAGATTTTATCAAAAAAAATATAGGTTTGAGAGTTGGACTGGCTCTAAGTAAATCAGAATAAGATCAAGCAGAGTCTCAGGGGCTGGTTAAGAGAAGGTAGTAGTACCATTTTCCCTCCTTAGTTGAACAAGCTTGTTAAGTTTACAAATTGGACTAAAAGCTCTAAAAAGGAAGCGTTTTTGAAAAAATCAAAGCAAGAAGTTAATATAAAAAGTTGGTTACGAAAAATAAAAACAACCAATCTGAAATCTGACACTGGCTTTCTCTTTTCCAAATCTTGGGCTGGTTACTACATGATTGTTTAAAACTATTTTGAAAAAGGAGCCTATGACAGTGATCAGTTGTCGGTGGTTGGAACGTCCGCGTTGTAGTCGCTGGACCTGAGTTCAATTCTTTAATACACAAGATTTTTAACGGGCATTCACAGCTTCTGTGCTTGGACCTCAATTAGAAAACTATAATTTCTAGAAAAATCCAGCAAGATAACTTGTAGTGCCATTGACAAAGGCACTCAATGAGATTTGTTCACCTTTACGTGGCCAGACAGATTGTAAATTAAAGCATTTAAGCCGTCGTTGCGGCTTAGTCTGAACAAGTCGCAAACAGGGCACTACGGTACAATCGAGTGGGACACGGCTCACACACATCAATAGCATTTTAAGAAATGGCTGTATTGCTTCATATAAATTTCTACTTTTAGGCAATATAAAGTTCTGAAAAAATTTGCGAGCTTCTGTTGCCAATAGTACTTCATTTTAAAATAGTTATAATTTTAACTATAAAATGCCACTATTTATCAGTGACCTGGCGCTATCTTATACCCAAGGTGTCAATGCAACCCTAAGATAATTGAAAACAGTTACGAAACTATGTTATCAAATATTTTTGCTGGGTTGCACTATATTGAAGAAACATTTCACTAGCGACATTGAAGACCGTACGTCAGTGCTTCTCAACCTTTTTTATTTAATGAACCCACTTTAACCGTTATTCACAGATAAAATCCCCCCTTAGAAATTTAGTTTGTAAAGAACACATTTACATCGGTGCACTAAGAAAAGAAACTTAACTCTTGACAGTTAGCAAGCTCTTAAGCCTCTGATATTCATTAATACCAATTTATTAGTAATTAACTTTTCTGAATACAATTTAAAACGAAAAGAATAATTCAAAACACAAAAAAATTTATTGTATTCATCAGGCTAATTTAACAGTCAGTGGGATACTTGTGATTGTTTTTTTTTTTGACAATTCACGAATGCGTGGAAAAGTACTGGAAAGGGCACAACGCACATCATTTTCCACATCCAATCTGTTTTTTTGTTTTGTTTACATTTGCAAGCGAGTTGAGAATCCAGATTCGCAAAGATATGTGGAGACAAACGGAAGAATACCTTGGATAGCTTTCTTTGCCACTTCAGGATATGCACATCAATGGCCTAAATTCAGTGATTGATTTTTCATTGAATCCATCCAAAAAATCATCGAAAATTTTTTTAACTGGCAATACGAAGGGATTTTTTTATTGTGGTCGATCCTCGCGATCGCAGCAAGAATCGGATGACTCTGTTTGAACTTGCTGGACAGCTATAGCTAACCTGGTCTGTCCTACGTGAGAACGGTGTACAGACATTTCATCACCAGACATTTAATCACCCGACACTTAATCACGATAGGGTTAGGGTTTAGGGTTAAAGACGAGACACTTAATCACGTTTGGGTAAGGGTTAGGGTTAGGGTTAGGATTAGGGTAATCGATTCTAGCCCACTTGCAACATCGTTGTGTGATAAAGTCTGCGTTATTAGATGTCTAGTGATTAAATGTCCGTGATTAACAGTCGAGTGATTAAATGTCGGGTGATGAAATGTCGGTAAACCGTGAGAACAGAAACAAAACCAACTCGGGCGAAGAAGCAAGAAATCTGTATTATGCAACAATGGCTTTACAGAAAGCAATTAACAACTTGTCCTAATTGGCGTTAAAAGCCGCTAATTCAACATCTAAAAATAAAGCAAAGAGGCAAGCAACACACAACTACGCGAGAGTCAGAAAATGATCACAAACCCTAAAACTACAGTTTACTGCACTAAGCATAGCCCAGTGGGCCAGATAAGTAAAACTGATAAATTTAGTTTACAAACTAGGTTGGCGTTGGTACCGGTAAGAAATCTAACTAAGATAGGACGGTAGGAGCACTACAGTATGGCCAAGAGAAAAAATATAAACTGAACTAACACGAAAGGTAAATTCCCAGTAAAACTAGCTTCTGCCTTGCCTCAACAAAAAAATATAAAAACTAACAAGCAATGACCGCGCTGACCAAAACTGCGAATATTTATCTCGGAGACAAAGGCGATAACGCGTCCGTCACGATAGCGAGTATGATTCACAACACATGAAAGGAAAAAGCAATAAAAGTGATCAAGGCGTCATTGATAAATAGGTTAACTGGACACCACGAAATCTTACACTTATTAAACCAAGCTCATCGTCATCAATGTCAGGAAAATATTTAATGATTTCTGATTCTAGTGCTTACAAATGTTGCAAAAGCAATTCTTTTTCCAAATACGGAAGCACGTGTTCTTCCTCATCAACTTTCAGAATTGATAATTCTTCAAACATTGCAACATTGTTTGGTCTGACTTTTCTTTTTCAATTATCAAGCTTGCTCATTGTAACGGGTTCGCGGGACAGAGACGCTTGGGGTAGTCTCCGAACCCGAGACAGATTGTTGTGAAGCTGTTTTAACAAAATAGAAGAAACGCACCCCTTCTTGCACTACCTTTCTTCTGTCGCCTAAACTTTTATGCACTAATCCCTTGATAAACGTATATTGACGATAAAGAATTGAAACTTGAAATTAAAATATTACAATTGACAGAAAAAGAAAATGGGATGGTGGTGGCGTTGGCGTTGTTACCGGTGTTAGTGGTGTAGTGGTTTCAAACTAGTTTGACCCCCAAGTACCTTCTTTACTACAGCTCCACAAAGACGATCAACAAAAGACTTATCCAACTTTATCTACTTGTGTTCTTACAAGCTTCTTTTGACAGTTTTCGTCTGTGGCTCAAACGTGGAGGTTTGCAATACAACGTAATCCTTCCTGCTACGTGTCTATTCGAGAATGATGTAAAATGTGATAAGAAGGCAGTTTTCGCAGCGTCGCTTTAGGGTCAATGCCAAATTCAACTACTAATTAATAAAAACGATACTTCAAGTGAAGCAAACATAACAACCACACAACGCAGGTTCAAATCATAGATTGGCTAGGCGAAACTATGGATTTAAAGCATTAGATATTGCCAGATATTGTAACAATATTTACACTCATGAAAGGTTTCAAAGTATCTTTAAATGTATTATATTGGTGTTTTTCCCTTGCATCTTCGGGTTTAGTTTATTCAGTTGGTCAAAAATATCAACCATATAACAAGGTGTCTTATCCATCTATCATTATTCAGCAATAAAACAAATTTTGTTTTCTTTTCATGCTCAAAAAATAAATTGAGTTTATCTCTCAGCTCAAACACTCGGTTACTCACATTTCTTCTTGAAAGCCACCGAGTTTTTGTATGAAGTAGAAGCACGTGATGGTCTGAATCCATGTCAATGCAAAGTTACTTAAACAATTGGGAGTCAAGAGCCCACCTTTGACAAAATTTACCATTCGAATTGTTTGATCAAGAACTTCACATAATGAAGGAGGAAGGGTTTAGGAGGCCATCGCATGGCAATTAGTTACACAATAAACGCCTTTTGTGTTTGGATTTTGCTTTTTAACATAAGCTTGAAATCCAGATTTGGTTCCTAACATAGTTGGAGCTCCGTCTGTGCAACATCCACATAGATTTTCCCACAAAAAATTTTCTGATTCGAAGAAAGAAGAAACTTTTTCGAAGAGGTCGACGGCTTTCGTAGTTTTTCGAGACGTGAACATAAAAGAAGCTCTCTCTTGAAAACCATTTAAATGGACATACTTTACAAATACCATTAACTAAGAAATGCTACATCAGTAGATACGTCTAGCTCAATGGTTCTCAATCTTTTTTGTGCCGTGGCCCATTTCGAGGAGCCACAAATCTTTGTGGCCCAGTTTCTGCCGTGGCCAACCCTTTTGGTGTGTTTGGCCACTTTAAGAGGGCACTGACTGTTGTGGCCCACTTTGATTACTTCTTTGATGTGATGATGACAATTTCGTTGGGATTTGCGTCAGATCTCATGGCAGCGGAAGTGATCTCCAAAAAAAAACTCATTGCCTCCCCAGTGCCGAGGAGGGCCAGTTGTTGTTGTTGTGATTACCCCTCCTCTTCCTCGGGATGGAGGTACGGCACGATAGCAATAGCAATTCAGGTTCATGCCGTCAATCTAATTGAAATTATGCTAGGGGAAAGATGGCACCCCATTTCGAACCAGTCAGACTGGTAGCTCCACCACCAGCAGGGCCAACTGCAATTGGTGGGTATTCAATTATCACCTTTTACGACATGTTGGGTTAGCAACTTCACAATTGTAATCCGGTGAAGTACGGGTACAGCACCTGTCTGCCACATAAAGGTGGAGGCGTCACGTTAAGTGTCTTGCCCAAGGAGACAACAAGCAAGCTTACCGGCTTGTTCTCCACATTATCTCTTTGGCCAGTTCGCAGGCAGGATCGGAGTTGATTTAAAAAGAAAGATGTCATTGCGCCTCCAATTCATGGATGGCGGTCCGTGTGGCTGTTCACGTGCACCAGTATTTCTCAACCTCTTACGGCTTGCAAACCCATCTTTAAAGTACGCAAACGTCCGTCGCTTATCCGACTTACGTGCTGTGGACCACTAGTGGGCTATGGTCCAGCGGTTGAGAATCAGTGGTCTAGCTAAATAGAAAACAAGCCAGCAGACTTGATCTCTTGCACAACTTGATCCCTATGTCTACAGCCTATAATTCGATCCTTTTCTGGATTGTAGCCTATAAATTTACAGATAATCTGAGAGAGCTAGATTCTCAGACTCGTTACGGGAAAATTTAATTGGGGAGGTTATGCACTTTTCCTACACCTCCCATCTGAATATACTATTAATGTAAAAAAAATAAGGGCATGCCCCTCAAAATATTGTCAGCCTTCCACGTTTTCAAAAATTTCCAAAATAGGCAAAGAACTTGGGCAAAGTTAATCTTCAAAAAAAGGTCTGCAACTTTGATTGTGTGGGACAAAAGTATTGCTCAAGAAAAGATGATCTTCAAAAAAAGCTTTCAACTTTGTTTTGAGATATAAATACCTTTAGTCGTCAGAATTATCAAAAATGGGCAATATACATAGAAAAAAAAAGATCTTTATTTTCGTTTGGAGCTAAAAATGGCCAAGAAGTGAATCACAAATAGGATGATATCTCGCATAAGAAGGTTTTCAGCTTTGTTATAATACAAAAATGCCTTCAACCTTTCCCTACCCACCGGCAGAATCTTTGAAAATATGCGTAAAAAGTGGTCTTCGCATTTATTTGGAGTTAAATATAGCCAAACAATCACGCAGAAAAACTTAATCTCCAAAAAAGTCCTCAACCTTGTTTTGAGACAAAAGTGTCGGACATTAAGTTAAATTCTATTTTCAAAGGTGCCAAAAAATTTTTTATAAAGGAGTTAAGTTGCAGCTACTTCAACTGCTTTGGGTTCTTGATACAATCCCCAGCTTGTCGGTATTGCCTAAACTTTTCTCAACGCAACTACCTATGTGCGATTGTGGCAAAATTCAAATTACATAATTGTGACATTCCATTATAATGCAACAAATCAATGCAACCACTTTGTCACAGAATTATTTGAAATTAAAATAGTTTATACAACACAAAAAGTGAAGTCAAGTAAAAAAAAATCACCAAAATTAGTCGAGCAGTTTGCGAGATATCAGCGGTTGTATTTTAGGCTCTCACTAGGTTGCGTTCTTCATTAGCTAAACAATTTTTTTACTTTACAGCCATTTCTTGAGGTAAAATGGTGGATGAAGTCCCAATTTTATCATTTTTGGGGGTGCAGAATCCAAAAATTGCATTAGTTTTTTCCAAAAGTTATTAAAAAAGATATAAGCAATTTTTTAGTTTTTTAGGGGGTGATAAAATGCCCTGAAAAGCACATGTTGGACACGAGGTATGAAAATAACTTGTTGTTGTTTGCTTATTTATTAACTAAATTTTCTGATTTTAAATTTTTTTCTGATGACAATTTAGTCCTTTTCCTGCTAATAACTTTGCAAGATTTACATGGTGTCTATCAAAATTGTCATGTTTTTGGAATTTACACAACATTTCAGCTTACGAATAATATTCTGAACAAACAATTTTTTGATGAAATATTTTCCTTTTAGATCTTTTTCATAATTGTAGGATGTGAAATAAAACAGACATCTCAAGCACTTTGCAATTATGGCCAATTAAAGTAGAGCAATACAAGTGTTATGGTAATGAATGGTCAACCATTTTTTGAAAAAAAGAAAAAGATTTTTTGCAAAATAGAAAGCATATGACCACATTAGTTTGAAACTAGTCAGTAGTTTTATTAGCATTTATCACAACACATTGTAGTTAGACACTGAGTTAATTTTTCCTGGAAATAAATCATTGCAAGCATCCTGGTAAACCGGTAGTCATAAAGAGGCATAGTACAAGCATAGTACAGACATAGTACAGGCATAGTACAAGCATAGAAGGCATAGTACAAGCACAGTAGAGGCATAGTGATGATAACTTGAGCTTTTAATGTAAAATCTCATTGCACCCCCTCAATGCTTAAATCTAAACTCATAAAATTAATTTTTTTTTGAAAAGAAAGAGGTAAAGCTTCTTTATATTGGTGCGACTGGTTTTCGGACGCACACCTCCCCTGCTATCTTTGTATCGGTACTATGTCTACTATGCTTGTACTATTCCTGTACTATGTCTACTGTGCCTATTTATAACCACCCCTGGTAAACCATGGATTCAGTCTATTAATAACCCTAATAATTGCTGGTTCATAGTTTACATCACATAAACTGTAAAAAATAAATCGTACCATTAATCAAACATCTTTGCATCACAGAAAATTGTGCAGCCACGCAAATTAACGCATGCTCATTTTATTCAGGCATGTGATTAAGCCACACCGATGTTTAAGTGGTAGACATACCAGCTGGTATGGTGCTCGACCACATCTTCCCATACAAACAGAATATCTGATGTCAAATAATTTCATGTTTCATCTTAAGTAGTCTAGGTTTTTAGGCTATCTTAAGTATGTTGATTAAGTTTTTATACCAATAGATATGGAATCACAAAAATATATTGCATTCGAACATTTCTTGCAAAATAATGGTGTGTGTTTTTAAGCAGCACTGAATTTGTGTTCTCTTCCAAGGTTTGTGCTTTGTTTACCCGTTATCATGAAAAGCAATTCTCTTCACCCTTAGAATGTTGCTTATTTAGTTTAAATTTCTCCTCATCAACGATTAATCCGAAATTCACATTTACAAACATTAGATATTTTTTATCAAAAATGCATAATTGTTTCTATCTGCAAAACTGCACATATTTAATACGGTAATAATTAAAAAGAACAAAATTGCACCCAAATGTGCAAGTTCTAAACTTTGGAAGAGAACACAAATCAAATCATTTAGCATTGAAAACGATTGTACCATGATTCAATATGGTTTTGGTCGAAATCAAGAATCACATATTTTAAGCTTGTGGTGCGAATAGCTGCAGCACCGGAAACCAATTGTGGTTGGTTGATTTTGCACAACACATGGGACAAAGGAACCTAGCAAAGATCTTCATGCGAAGGCCAATAAAAATGTTTGTATGGCCCTGTAGGAAATTAAGTTCCTTGAGCGAGAGCGTGCTGACTGAACCCCAATTGCTGGGAACTATGGCAGCGTCCGCTTCGTAGTCGGTAGACCTGGGGTTCATTCCCTAAGTCGAGTCATACCAAAAGACTTTAAAAAAATGGTAATAACAGCTTCCCTGCTTGGCGCTCAGCATGTAAAGGGGAAAGTGTGGAGAACAAGCCGGCAAGCTTGCTAGTTGTGTCCTTGGGCAAGGCACTTAACGGGACGCCTTCATTTTTATGTGGCAAACAGGTGGTGTACCCGTACTTCACCGGATTACAATTGTGAAGTTGCTAACCTAGCATGTTGTAAAAGACGACTCTTGGGTACCCACCAGTGGCAGTTCGCCTTGTTGGTGGTGGGGCTACCAGTCACTCAACAGTGGTTCGAAATGGGCTGCCATCTTTCCCCTAGCCTAATATCAATTAAGTTGACGGCATGAACCTGAATTACCGTTCATGCCGTACCTCCATCCCGAGGAAGAGGAGGGGTAACCACAAACATGGCAGTCACAAGGAAGAAAGCTTGACAGTAAAATTTTATTCCATCAATTTACGCAGTTGTGGCAACAATCGAATTAAGTCCGTCCGTCACGGAATGCAACGATGAAAAAGAGAAATGACAGACAACCAGAACACGTCCGTCCGACTCGGTGATCGACGAAGAAAGAGAGCACAATATGTCCGACCACATGGTCGGTCACAAAATCTGCACGCGACACCACGAATTAAGTCGCTGCACACGTCTATGTAACCAGAACACTGCACACGTCAAATCAACAAAAATAACCGATAAACAACCTAATGGCGGGAAATGCAAGCCGATCACCGAGCTACCAAGAGAAGACAAAAACAAACATTATCTAGCCCAAATGAAAAAATAAAAATATTTGTGGGTGATTTTAGATGCATACAATAATAATACACGAATACACATAGTAAAAAACTAGAACCACACACAACGGCGGGATTGAGGTGCAGAGGCGCCGAAAGCAAACTAACAAAAAAAAAAAAAAAAAGGACAAAAAGATGTTTGGCATGGCAGCTTGATGAAGAGCGAGGCGCGACACGCTACAGTCCATTAGGATAAAGGAAGTTGATACGAATATCATTTTTCAGGAAATCAATTTCAACCACAAGTCCAATTCACCAGTTGGAATCATAAACACAACAAATGTAGCTCATCAATGGAATATCTGCAACATTCAAAGATGAATCTTGACACAAAAAATTGTGAATTCCGAAAAATTTGAATCATTTGACACTCGTGTGAATTTCAGCTTCCAAATTCCATCACATTCAAAATGGTAAAATGATCGTGTGCCTGGCACAGTGCTAGCTAGAGCATACCTTCTCTGTAAATGATCTCGAACATGTTGAAGAGATTCATTGGAAATTAAAAAAAAGAAACATTTATTTGGTTAGAACAAAATTTTTAAGCTGCTTCTATTGAAAGAATTTGATTAGCAGTGGGGCATTTTAAGCTTGCTTGAGTGAGTGCTCGTTTTTCCATTCCTCCAACACCATTACATGGGGACTTGCCGTGACTCGTCACAAAAAATGACCAGGATGCATCCAAACTAAAATCTTGAACGTGATATGTCAAATTCAAAAAAAATTTTGTAATTTTTATATTGACCACTGCATCCATTAGAGAAGTATTTCAAACGTTTAATCGAAGGAAAGTTTTCCTTCATGTGACTTGTGAGCAATTACTGGACAGCGTATACAAAACTAGTGTCATGATTAAGGTCTTCAGACAAAAAACAGAAGCTTATCACTTTAGTGATTTATCAACATCCCCGACATACACCACCACTGGATGCAGAGTGCATTGGTCTTTGTTCCATTGAAATCCTCGAACTTCATATTGCACAACAAAAGAATAGTTTTTGGAAAAATCAACCAGAATGATTGCAGTATCGAAATGAATTGATTCTTTTCTGTTTTTCAAATATTGAACCTGGCTTTTAACAATAAAAGAATGAGAAGTTGATTTGTCCAGTTGAGATGCAGCAAATTCAATAAATTCATCTGTCGGAAGTGTTAGCGTATTCAGATTTGTTCTGTCAGTAGATTTCCATTGTTTGAATATTACTTCAAAGGTTTCCTCCAAGCAGTCCAGTTGTTGCAATTTAGAGACCAACGCTGATTTTCCAGGGCATCGATAAACCATGCAGTTTTTGTCACTTATGTCACAAACAATTGCTGTCATCATTTCTTTGTAATCCAATTGACAAGCAGTAGCCACCAGTTTAGCATTTTGGTGAATTTCGCAAACACAAACTGCATTAATGCCAGATGAACCGAGGAAAACACACCACTTAGGCCGCAGAGAGCAAAATTTAGAAAAACTTATCTTGATGTTTGAATATTTCTGAATTCAATAAATAGCTCTTTTAAATTGCTTAGCAAAAGGCGTTTTTGTTGATGAATTGTGTAACCGACACTGACTACATCTTTAGAACCAGGCAACAATCTTGTAAATTCATCATCTTGATAAAAACCATGCACAGAGATACAACATCATCAGCAATATCTTTTCTGATAGCTCGAGTTGGTGTAGCAATAACTACATCTTATGCTTTCACGGGCAAAGCTTGTCGAACAGTGGGAAGTGTACCTTGAAAAAATTGGGCTGTCTCTTCAATAGTCCATGATGCAGGTTTGCATGTTAACATTTGAACTTGAACAGAATGTGACGTGGTAGTTTGAAATTTTGATTTTAGCTTATTCACTAGTTGATTAAGATCTTGAGCAGCAACTGCATCTGAGCTTGTGCATGGTTTGTCTTCAAATGAAATATTCAGTTTTTGGGTTTTGGCAACTTTAAAAAAAACTTTCATTTAGAATCTGTGCAACAGTTGATAACTTTCGCTTCACAAGAGACTGTCTTTGATGCATTGCCTTTCCATGCATATTTATAAGAGACTCCCCGAGCATTTGCAATAGAGTACTAACCATTTCTTTGGATGCATTGCCTGAAGCTTCTGCATGCTCCCAATCACTTTCAGCAATGCTTATGTCACTCTCAGATGTAACGGAATTTTCAGAACTGATGGCACCGGACCCAATATCTGTTGGTTTTGCTGCAGCTTTGTTTCCTTTGTTCCAGCAAGAGACACAAAGTTTTTTTCCAGGAACAGCATCAGGAAAACTGGAAATCAAGAGTTTTGCCAATTCTAATGTGATTATGCGAGAACCTTTGTGTTTATGAATTTCAAAAATATCACAGCAGGTTTTGCGAACAATTTTAGAAAATTTTGTAATATAATAGGCATAATGATGCAAACAAATGTGCTTTGAAGAAATATCTTCATTCAGTATATTTGTTTTAGATCTGTAAGCAACCAATTCAATTTCGGATTTGAATAAGGAGAACAACAAAATCAGACCTGGTTTTCTTGAATACCAATTTTCATGGCAATTAGTATTACTGAGCAATTCAATCAAACAAGATGTCATGATAAATTATTTAATACAATAGCAAACTTACCAATGAACATTCATGGTTTATTTTGTTGATGATCTAACTAAGCAAAAATCTGCAAAACAAAGCACACTTATTTGACTGTGACTTAACTTTAACTAGCTGTCAACTACAATCCGACTTGCAAATAATGCTGACAAAAAATTAGTATAGCATAGCCTAGCCTGCGTGGATGACTACCAACTGTACGGTACAAAAATAACAATGATTTTCAACAGGCTGTTACTTGGTTATGAATTGCATATGAGGTAACAATTGTTCGATTATGTGGTAATTAATGATACAAGTTGACAATTGTCATGCAACTTTTGTGACATATTGATAGCAATTATGATGTAATAAACTTTGGTACAATTCAACAACAGACTATGCAATATATTTATTTAAAAAAAGTTGTTCCAATATTAGACTTAATTTTTTGAAAATGATAAAATTGTCATCACAAGTAAGATTGTTTTTGGAAAATATGGTTAAGGAATGAAAAAAGAACACTTTAATATTTTTGTACCCTGTGTCCCACATTGGGATTTCGAGGCGTTTTGTAACACACCCAAATCTGAAAAAACTGCAAATAACTCTTTAAACGGTATTACTTTTAATTAATTGATATTAAGGCATATAGGCTAACTGCAGTCAGTTGAATAAAACATACCACTTCCACGACCGGTATCGTTCCTATTATGTTTTATTCAACTGACTGCAGTTAGCCTATATGCCTTAATATCAATTAATTAAAAGTAATATCTTAAACAGGCTAACACCAGCTCCTATAATTCTTTAAACGGTAGTTTCACACAAAAACTAATGCATTTTTTGAATTCTACATCCTCCAAAATGGTAAAATTAATTCTTCAATCATCTTCTAGCCTTCAAGTTGTTCACAAAACAAAAAATTAGTTAAGTAAATAAAGAGCGCCACCTAGTGATGGCCCAAATTGTAAATAATCATATCTCGAAAGCCACTGGACCGATTTTCAAAATTTTTTTTGTTTTGTTTCATTTTGAAAGAACATCAACCTATCAAATTGAAACAAAAAGTGATGACCCATGATTGCATTTTTAAAAAAATTTGTTGTATTATTATGGAATGCCACAATTGCTAATCCTATGTTCTAGATTAGCTTACCATATATAGCCTAAAAATTTCTTATTTTTTGCACGTTTGTTTACAGTAAGTGTCCTAAAATTTAGCTACCTTTTCAGACTTTGCGATTTCCGAAAAAAATGCAACTTTAGCCAATAAAATGTTAAGAAAATGATCTGACATAAAAAGCCTCAATTAAAATTCGATATAATACATTTTGAAGTACAAAGTTGAAAAGAAAATAAATACAAAAAAATAAATTACCTAAAGTTTCAAAAAAGGCTTTTAGTTTGTCATGAGGTGTGGTTAACGGCACACAAATGAGGTAATAAAAAGCAAACTAGTCATGGGATTCAGTGTGGAAATCTAATCTTTAAGATATCTCCGAAATTATCAATATAGTACCTCTTGTCTTCAAAATAACAATAAATATTCCCCTTCAGTGTCTAGACGTTATAGTAGTAGTTGTTGGCAATTTATTTCGCTTCTGTTTTCTCAACACAAAAAAAACTCGACAATCGGATAAAAGCAATGAGCGAAAAAGAAATGCAGGTGACAAAACGAATTGAAGTTAAACATACCCAAGTTACATGAAATGGATTTAAGAAAGGAGCATGGTCACCGCACCTCATGAAAACATCAAGCAAAACAATTGAAATGAAAAAAACGACACAAAAAAAAATAAAAAAGCAGTCAGCCAAATAAAATCTTACCCTATGTAAAAAAAAACGATAATAGCTGAAAGAAATACATTCCTCTCCGTGCCAAACTGTTGTTACCCTAACGAGGGGGCTAGCAGGTGCTACAACTTACCCAGGGGTGACCTGGGAGCAACGACAGTTAAAGAGTTAGCTTCATTAACACTCTAGGCATCACCCTGTCGCCGGATGCAGTTATAGTCTTACTGCTCAGGACTATGCAATTTGCAGATAAGTAGTAGCATTATAACATTGCGTTTGAATATTTACGGCCTGATTATAATCACTTGATTTTGGATAATTTAAGAAAACCAATGGCAGTGTGCCTGTCAGAGACGTAGCAGCCGCCCCCCAAACCCCCCAATTGAGGGGGGGGGGGGGGCCCAGGCCAACTTTGGGGGCCCAAGTTAGTCTGAAATTGCTTTTTGGCTACGTGACTATTTTCATTTCAGCAGACTTGTTTACAACCGATTTAAACTGTAGGAAGAAATTGGCTTGTGACATCATAAGTGAATGCAACGTCATTTTATCTCGCAGAATCTAGAATACTTCGATTGATTTTCTGGTAGAATCTTGAATATTCGATTGACGTAACAATGCCGTTGTTACGCAACAATCATAGAATGGTCTGGAATTCTGTTTGGCTATAAATACCGGGACAATATATATACACTGCAGAGTGCAGATAAAGTATTTTATTGACATTGTATAGAATGAAACGTTCAAAAAGTGGTGCTCAAAAGAGAAAAGAAGCAGCCACTGCTCAAGATGCTGTAGCGAAATTGCCCAAGATGACAGATTTTTTCAAGATTACTGAGCAGAGTAGACCTGGCACTAGTACCGAGAGGGATGAAGAAAACTATAGTGTACAAGAAAAAGAAGACTATGATGATCAGCATCAAAGTGATTGTGAATTTCCAGAAAATGTAAGTTGTGATTTACCTGCCAATACGCAACCTTCAATATCAAAAATATCTGAATCTCAATTTACCCCTATCCCTGATGACCCATGTAAATGGCCTGAAAGTATTTCTGATGCTCAACGATGTGATATAGTAAAGCGTGGACCACATCAACTAATAATAAATTTTCCACATAATAACACAACTCCAAGGCGACGTTTTTCCTCCAACCATTATAAACGTGTGTTACCTAATGGTGAAAGTGTTTCACGGTCGTGGCTAGTTTACTCTGGGGAATCAGATCAAGTTTTTTGGTTTTGTTGTAAGCTATTTGGAAAAACACTAAGCCCCTTTTGTAGTGGTATAAATACATGGAAGGGTTTTTCGAAAAAACTGAAAGACCATGAAAACGGCATTTCCCACCAAGAATGCTGCAGTCAATGGATCTTGCTAGCTGAAGGGATAAGAAATTCATCCACTATCGACAAACGCGAGATGAATATTTTTTTCAATGAAAGACGTTTTTGGAGAAATGTTTTAGAGAGACTTATCGACATTGCCTTGTTTCTATCGGAAAGGAATCTTGCTTTTAGAGGATCTGAAGAAGTCTTAGGATCTCCTCACAATGGAAATTTTCTGGGTATATTTGAGCTTTTGGCAAGAAGAGATCCGATCCTAAAAGAGCTTCAAGACAGAATCAAGAATAAAAACACTAAAGATCACTATTTGAGTCCTACCATACAAAATGAACTAATTGAATTGCTAGCGACAGAAGTTGAAAAAGAAAATTTACAGCAATTGAAATTGGCAAAATATTTTTCTATAATTTTGGACTGCACTCCAGATATGTCACATCATGAACAAATGTCTGTCATTCTCCGTTATGTACTATATAATGAAGAAGCTGCTGTTGTTAAAGAAACATTTTTTGGCTACTTGAGAATAAGTGACAGTACTGGGAAAGGCTTGTTGGACGCTTTCTTAGAAAAAGCGACCGAACTGCAACTCGAATTGTCTGATTGTCGAGGTCAGTCATATGATAATGGTGCTAACATGAAAGGAAAACATTCTGGGGTCCAAGCAAGAATGCTAGACATCAATCCCAAAGCTGTTTACGTGCCCTGTGCAAACCATACCCTTAACTTAGTTGTTGTTGACAGTGCTAATTCATCGACGGAAGCATTGACATTTTTTGGAGTACTTACAAGGTTGTATGTGCTGTTTTCTTCCTCTGCTCAGCGTTGGGAAATTTTGAAGAAACATGTGGAACTGTCCATAAAGTCACAATCTGATACTCGTTGGGAAAGCAGAATTAAATGCATCAAACCTCTTCGATACAATTTAAAAGAGGTGTTGCTGGCACTGAAAGACTTGGAAGCCATTTCCATAGAAAGAAAAGATGGAAGAGCTGCCTCAGAAACAAAATCGTTGATAGCTTATTTATCAAAATGGAGTTTTCTTTTGTCGGTGTTTATTTGGTATGATATCCTATTCCAAGTCAATAAAGCAAGCAAGATTCTTCAATCGTATGGAGTCTCCCTTCATACAATGGAAACGGAAATCCAGGCAACTGAAAAGTTTTTGCAAAACTATCGCACAACGGGTTATGACAGTGCCGCAACATCTGCTGTTGAAATAGCACAGGAATTGGATATTGATCCTTCTTTTCCTCCGTCAAGAAGTGGAAAGAAAAGAAGATTGTTTGATTACCAAGGTCAAGAGGAACAACGAGCTACTCCTGAACTGAAATTTAAAAGCAACTTTTTCTATCCACTAGTAGACCAGGCTATTATGTCAATAAAGGAGCGCTTTAATTTGTTACGTGAGGTTTCTTCCGCCTTTTCGTTTTTGTACACACGAGACAAACTTTTGCTTGTGCAACAAGAAAATGCTCTTCTTACTTGCTGTAAAGAGTTCCAAAAAAAGTTCGGTGACATTGATTCTGATGAAATGAGCGCTGAGCTACAGCGGTTTGTTTTAATTTTACAAAAAAAACGCAATCTCAAAACGGCTCAAGACTTTTTGAACTATCTTCTAAAGACTCATTTATTTGAATTGTATCCGAATGTGTACATCGCACTTCGAATCTTACTAACTTGCCCCGTGACTGTTGCCAGCGCTGAAAGAAGCTTCAGCAAATTGAAACTGATCAAAACTTTTAATAGAACGTCGATGACAGACAGTAGACTATCTTCATTAGCCATGTTGTCAATCGAAAATGACTGCGCCCGATCTCTTGATTATGACAATGTCATAACAGCATTTGCGAACAAAAAGGTTCGCTCCAGACTATTTAAATGATACTGTGTTTTTATAACTTTTTCATATTTTTCAGTGTCATTGCTTTCGTTTCGCAGTGTCTGCATAAATGTCCTACTGAACTCTGGCATCGGTGCCGAATTTTTTATGACTTGCACCTTCGGTATCGGCATGCTTTATTCTGACATTAGCCTGTTTACTTATGTACAAATTGTGGTGTATTTTCTTAATGCAGCTTTTCAATTTTACACCTCTAAAGTGATATGACCTGTGCGCATGGGCTCTTGCGCTTACTTTGGGGGGGGCCCGAAGTTGGAGTGTTACGGGACTGGTGCCTGTCTATTGAACTCAAATGAAAGTTAATCATTTAATCTAATGAATTAGCTGAAGTTTCATGGACCTGCATCTCAGGTGAATCTTCCTTATTCTTCTTCTTCATCAGAAAATATTTTGAGGAGCAGTTGTCGCCTGAAGTTGGAGATGGGGTATAAAATGAATTGCCTTTTTTTAACTGGTAGTTCAAAAGTGGTTGGCAGATTCTGTAAAAGAGGGACAGCAAGAACCTGTTTTTTCACTTTTTATCCTACTTTGCAAGTTGTTTTTAAAATCATATTTTTAATAAAATTCTCATTTATAAGATTTGAGACAATTCCTTCATTGTTTAGCAACAACAGAGTTACAATAAGTTACAGAAAAGTGGTTGACACGTCACAATGACGTAACAATTAACAATCATGTAACATATCTGTTACATTGTCCCTCAAGGGGTTAAGCAATCAAAAGAAGTAGGCTGCCAGTCTGTTTTCGTATCAACGCCCTTTTTAAACAAGTGTTCTTTAACCGAGTTCGCCGAGAGTCGAACTACCGTCCGGGAAACAATAGGCTTTTTGCACGTTTCATTTATCGCACTTCACTACGTTATCTTTTTTTGTTTGACCTTAACACAAAAACGCGTGGTTTTAGGATTTTAGTAATTAGCTATATAAAAAAAAGGAGTAACTTATGGAGGGTTATTTTTAAATTTGAATTTGCTGCTGTTCAAACGTTTGGAGAATAAAGTTTGGTCAATTTTCCCAGACTGGTCTGTTCAAAGTTTTTTTCGTTTTGCTTCACTAGGAAGGTTGCACGCACGTGATCAAACGTCATCAAAATGCGCTTTTGAAAAAACTGGCTGACCAGATTCAGATATTTTGCATTGAATTGAATTGGATTGATATTGTTTTTTGCAAAGCAAATGAAGAAACGTGACAGTTGTTGAATGAACGTCAAATATGTTGTTTTACTGATGTTAAGAAATGAATCTAAGATCAAAGTAAGATAAGAGGTGCTAAGGTTTGCTTGTTATTGCTAATAGTTGGGCTAATTTTATGGGCTAAACATGGAAGCTTATTTGTAGCCAGCTTCTGTGAGGGTTTCATATTCGATTAATCAGCGTGTTTCGGAATGCTGAGTTTAGGTTAATTGTAATGTGTAACTTATACAGTATATTTAGTGGCATAAGCATTCTGAAAAGTTGAAAACTTAAGTTATACTGTAGCCTAAATGACAGGGCAGACTTCTGTACTATTTGTCATATGCTGGATTACCGTATTTGCCGGTGTATAAGTCGACTCGTTGTATAAGTCGACCCCCTAAAATTCGACGGAAATTTACGATTTTATGATATATCCTTTGTATAATTCATGACTCGGTGTATAAGTCGAGGTCGATTTTTTTAGGTCGATTTTTGATTGAAAAAGGTCGACTTATACACCGGCAAATACGGTAGTTATTGTTGGATAAAATCAGTATTTTTTAAAAATTAGCACACTGTCCTATAGAAAGGTTGCATATGACGTCACACATTTCGCGCCAAAAAAACTGGCTGACCAAAAGCTGTAATTTGTGCTGTAAAGGTATAGGGCGAACACCAACTTTTGAGGTTATTTTGAAAACTAACAAAAAATTAATTAAAATTTGGAATGGATTATTGCTAGTTGGATTCTCGGAAACAAATAAATTTGACCAAAAGCAATTTGGTTGAGATTAGGTCGTTCAGTTGGCTAGTATAAGCCTAGCATAGTGGGCTAATTTTTAAAAAATGCCCCGAAGTGAAGTGCCATCTAACTACCATTTGCTCTTTACCTAAATATAAACTACACCAATTAGATACCAGTCGGTACATTAGCAAAAACAACCATTATTTGATCATTACTACCGATACGGTAAGCTTGCCGGCAAGCTGTCTTGCTGTGTCCATGAGCAAAACATTTAACGGTATGCCTCCATCTTTATGTGGCAAACAGGTGGTGGTGCCAAGCTGTCTACCCGTCGTAATGACCCAATGTGACGAAAGACATGCAAACTAAGCATGAGCTCATACGCAGGAATGAATAAGTCGGTACCGTAATTTTTACATTACCCTTGGTCCAGCAGCCTAGGCAATAGCCCAAACCATTGTTTAAGGAGTAGTTAAGGTCACACAATTACATCTGACATATCAATATGACTGGCCTGCAATTACTATTGACAAAAAATTTGAAAAACTTACTGATTTTATACAACAATAACTAATCCAGCATATGACAAATAGTACAGAAGTCTGCCCTGTAATTTAGGCTACAGTATAACTTAAGTTTTCAACTTTTCAGAATGCTTATGCCACTAAATATACTGTATAAGTTACACATTACAATTAACCTAAACTCAGCATTCCGAAACACGCTGATTAATCGAATATGAAAACCTCACAGAAGCTGGCTACAAATAAGCTTCCATGTTTAGCCCATAAAATTAGCCCAACTATTAGCAATAACAAGCAAACCTTAGCACCTCTTATCTTACTTTGATCTTAGATTCATTTCTTAACATCAGTAAAACAACATATTTGACGTTCATTCAACAACTGTCACGTTTCTTCATTTGCTTTGCAAAAAACAATATCAATCCAATTCAATTCAATGCAAAATATCTGAATCTGGTCAGCCAGTTTTTTCAAAAGCGCATTTTGATGACGTTTGATCACGTGCGTGCAACCTTCCTAAATACTTGTTTGGATTTTATTCGTTGGATAGACAACTGTACGGGCAAGGTCCTGGCCGTCTGCCTGTGACAAATACATTGGAAGATTCACTTCCGTCGCGAGGCGAATTCTTACCACAATCATAACCCTTTAAGGACCATAAGATTCTAATTCATAAAATTTGAGACAATGCCTTTATTGTTTGGTAACAACAAAATTACAATGAATTTCAGAAAAATGGTTTTTACTTCATAATAATATAACAATTAACAATCATGTAACATATGTGTTACATTACAATAAATATTAATCTACGGATTTATGACAAATTCTTTAAAGCATTTGATGAACTTGTGAAGTGATTTGATATCTTTGAGTGCTACAGGTAGTTTATTCCATAGCATTGGGCTTCAAAATTTCAGTGTTTGTTGAGTGAGTTTTATTCTGCAATATTGAGGGCACAATTTGGACTTGGATCGAGTACGAAGAGTGGATTTCTCTCTAAGAAAGTTTGAATCAAAGATGTTTAAAAAAGCTGGAGGAAGAGATTTATTGAAGTATTTGTACATAAACTTTGCAATTTCAAGTTGTCCATACTGTTGTATTGTTGGCAGATTGTGTTTTTTAAAAACGTTACTGTTTTTCTGATTCTTAGTATTTATCAAACTTATTGCCTTGGTTGAAACTTTTTCCAACTATTGAATCATTGTTATGTTGCCATAGCATCAAGATATTACGCAGTATTGCACATAGCTGTTGATAAGAGTGTGATATAAGGTTAGCAATGAACTTTTATCAAGATACTGTTTTACTTAACCCTTTGAGGGATAATGTAACACATGTGTTACATGATTGTTAATTGTTGTATCACTATCACGTAACAACCATTTTTCTGAAATTCATTGTAATTTTTTGTTTTCAAACAATGAAGGAATTGTCTTAAATTTTATGAATTAGAATCATATGATTCTCAAAGGGTTAACCCTCATACGGTTATTGGGGTCAAAACTGACCACAAGACAAGTAAATTTGTAATAGCCCTTTTTATTCTTAGTTGTTCAAGTTGTGCCCTCTTGAATTCTTTAATCACTGTATTTGTACAAATGAGAATAATGTCCCCCCAAAATGCTAATTTTTTTTATATTATGCCTTCAAAAAATGTACCATAAACATTAATTGGGGTTAAAATTGACCTCAATATATAATGTTATGTCTTATACTGTATTCTTCAATTGTTATGTTTTTTTTAATAGCCCCATAATTATTGGGTTGTCGCATAAGTTCGTTCGCTTTTTGTTATTGAGATGTTTATGTGTGCTTATCATTTTTTGTGACACTTCTTACGTAAATATTCACATTATACTAATCATTTATGCATTTTCAAATTTGTTGTCAACCGATTTTGTCTATTCGATAACATTATTCCATTCCCTTTCAGATGGAGTGCCAAGTTGAAAAAAAACTTCATTTCCGATATTTACTTCTTTTTCATTTCAATGGACAGGAAAATGCATCTGAGGCAGCCAGGAATATTTGCAAAGTATATGGAGAAGAAGCGATAACAGAGCGAACTGCACAGAAATGGTTTCAGAAGTTTCGCGAAGGCATTTTCAACCTGGACGATGCACCTCGCTCAGGACGACCATCCGACTTCGACGAAGAGACCTTAAATCTGTTGATTCACGAAGATCCTCGTCAGTCCACAAGAGATCTCGAGCAAGCGACTGGGTATGATCATGCAACAGTTGCTAGACATCTACGGCAGATGGGAAAGGTACAAAAACTCGGCGCATGGGTTCCTCATGCCCTTACAGACAGCCAAAAATGTCTGAGAGTATCGATTTCAGCATCGTTGCTCTCCCGTTATCAGTTAGCAACTGAACATCATCGCCCATTCTTGTCCAGAATAGTGACTGGAGACGAAAAATGGTGTTTATACGTTAACAAGAAGCAGAAAAAGGCCTGGGTAAGTCCTACCAAACAGCCACGACCTCGTGCAAAATCTGAAATTCATCAAACCAAAGTGATGCTCTCAGTATGGTGGGATCAATCTGGAGTTGTTCATCATGAATTGTTGCCCAAGAACATGACAATCAATGCAGAGTTGTACTGCCAGCAGCTTCAACGTGTAAAGGCAGCTATTGAGGAGAAAAGACCAAGGCTGAATAACGAGGTTTTGCTGCAACACGACAATGCTCGACCGCATGTTGCGAAGATGACAAAGTCTGTCATCGAAGAGCTCGGGTGGGAGATCCTTCCTCATCCGCCATATTCTCCCGATTTGGCTCCAACGAATTTCCATCTTTTTCGTTCGCTGTCAAATCACTTATCTGGCCATATCTTTGAGAGTGATGCAGCCATTTCAGCCTTCATTGACGAATTTTTTGACAAAAAGCCAAAAACTTTTTACCGAGATGGAATTCGAAAATTACCGGAACGATGGAGCAAAATTGTTGAACAAAGTGGAGACTATCTCATTGACTGATTTATTATGGAACATTTCGCTCAATAAACAATGATTATTTGGATACATTTTTTTATACGTGAATGTTATCTTTTTATCAGATACAAATTTGCAAAGATATATTATGTTAATTTTTGAGTGCAATTCCATGTATTAAAGTAACATGTTCCATAAATACGAACGAACTTATGCGACAACCCAATATTTTCTCTTGTAGAGAAATAGAAATGGGTTTTCTAGGATGATCATTATTTACCTATCACAATTTTTGTTGCAGCTTTTTTTAACCCTTTAAGGATCATAGATTTTAATTCATAAAATTTGAGGCAATTCCTTTATTGTTTGGAAACAACAAAATTACAATGAATTTCAGAAAACTGGTTTTTACGTCATAATGATATAACAATTGACAATCATGTAACATATGTGTTACAATATCCCTCAAAGGGTTAACTAGTTCTTTGTGTGAATAGTTTCTCATTCCGGTTTTATATATGTGTGAATTGAAGTTCTTGTTCATACAAAATTTCATTGCAAGTTTGTTGTTGTTGTGTTCAAGAACTGCTTAGGTTTCCTGGTATAACGACTTGTTTTTTGTACTTAGCAGAATTGGTGCGGTCGACTGATTCAGGTTAGTGCTTATTGCATTAAACCAATTAGTAACCAACCTTTTTACCCCATGGGATTCTTGGAATCACATGCAGTTTAGATTCATGTAACAGCATTTTTATAAACCAAAATACTTCAAATATCAACTTAGATTGAGTACCGGTACTAATCCTATCATAAATCACACTTAAGTTTAAATTTATAACAAATTCACAAAAGGTTATTTGAGGAGAAAAATTGGCCCATGTTATTTTTTATCTTTAAACATCGACAGTGTACTAAAATTATGCAAAAAGAATTGTGTTGGTATTTTATAACTTCTTTGATTGATATTTGTAACAAACGAAACATTCAGCATTTCTTAAAATCATGAGCAATTTTAAGCATGGGGGTCAAATAAGACCCCAATCAATTTTAACGTTACAAAACGTAGTGTATAAGAGTTAATTACGTGGTAGCTACATCTGAGTTTTCGCAGCAACCACTGCACATGTGGCTTCCATGAAAGATGTTTATGAATGGTTAAACCCAAAAAGTGTTTATTCGATTTAGATGTTTGCTTTTTAATTGAATAGACAGCGCAGCAGGTGGAGGAAGTCTATTTGGAGTTCTGAGCACAACATAAAGGGTTTTTGTCAGTATTAAATGTTAATTTATTGTGAAAAGTCCGGCCTTGACATATTTCAGTTGAGAATTTGTAACATCATATAATGCTTGATAAGAACTGTTGTTAAAAAATAAATTGGTGATCTCAGCAAACATTATCGCTTTGCCTGAAGTTAAGCATTTAAGAAAATCATTTATGTAAATTAAAAATAGAAGGGGACCAAGAATTGATTCCTATGGCATCCCTTCCACAATTGGCTTGAAATTTAAATTTTTGCCATCGATTTCCGTTTGCATCAAGCGACCGTCGAAATAGCTTCTAAACCATTCGTTTGCTATTCCCTGACACCAAAGTGATTTAATTTAGCCACAAGTATACTGTGATCAACTGTGTCAAAAGCTTTGGAGAGGTGTAAAAATACACCAAAGGTATATTCTTTATGTTCAAAGATTTGATGATATTTTCTACCATTACAACAGCAGCATGGCTAGTGGAGCGATTTTTTTCTAAATCCAAATCGCAAATCATGGCAAAGTTTGATTGTGACAAAAATGAATACAGTCGATTATATACAATCTTTTGTAATATCTTATACAATACTGGGAGCAGACTAGTGGGTCGAAAATTATTTACATTTGTTTTTTGCCCTTTTTTTGTGTACAGGAATCACTTTACCTTTTTTAATATTGGAGATAAATTGACATTAAAAGAATGATAAGTTTAAAATATGACATAAACCAAAAAGCATGTAATCAAAACTTGATTTTACCACTGATATTGAAACTTCATCAATGACAGTGTTGTTTTTGGATTGCATTTTTGAGATAATTTTCTAATTTCAACTGCCGATGTAGGAACCAAAAACATTGAGTTGCATATTAGAGAGCCCAAAAATTTGCTGAATTTTTTTGCGGAGTTTTTAGTTTGTTTATTAAATTTTCACCAATACTAGAAAAAATAATCGTTAAAGTAGTTAGCTAATAGATTCGAATCAGTACACAATTTACCATAGACAGACATTAAGTGATTTTACTTTTTTTCCTTCCAAGTAGTTTATTTAGGGTTTGACAGGCTTGCTTCAAATTACTTTTTTGTTAATCAAAAAGAGGTGAATGATGCAATATCTTTTTTTGTTGAATTGTATGGTAGTAAAGAGTTGTATGTAGCTTCGTTATACTTACTTTTTAAAGTTTTTCTTTCTCATACATGAGGACTTGAAAGTCTTTATCAAACCAGGTATTGGAGTGTGTTTTTGGCCTCGGATTGGTTAGGGCAAAACATGCATCAAAAGCTTTATAGTAATGATTCATAAATAACTCATAGGCTAAATTAGGGTCTGATTTCTTTAAAATTACATCAATGTCAAAAGTAGCGTCTAATGTACAGTACTATGAAAGTTATTGATATTTTTTGAGTTAAAGATTCTGATCTTTGAATAGTGATTACTTTTATGGGGATGTGGTTCAGAACATGTGAACAGAGGCAGGTGGTCAGAGATGGGGTAAAGAAGAATTTTTGCTTTTATGACATGAGAATATATGTTTGTCTATCTGTTAACGTGATTTATATGTCATTGGTTTCAGTGACGGCTCGTTGTTGAATTTGCTAGTGGGGCTGCAAGTCATTTTAAATTTTTTTGCACTCTTTGTAAGTAGTTTATTTACCATTGTTTAGCTATAAATCTGCAAATTTTCCGAAACTCTGCGCTGTATTAGTTGTATAATTGTATTCAATCAGGTATTGCTTTGGCTGAATATTATGGATTGCGGTAGGCTAATTTAGTGTGCAGTGTAGTAATTGTAATTTGTGAAAATAATTTGTAATCTACAAAGAAAATAGAACAAATACAAAGTCTCGCACATATCATCAAGCTAAGGACTAGCCTGAAGAGTGAAGCACATGAACAAATGCAAGTCGTACGAATTTATCGCACTTGAACTTATAAGCGGTTAATTTGACAAATTGCAAAATTTCTTTCAGCATCCTTGAACATCAGCAATATATGTAGGGTGACCATATTTTCATCACCAGAAAGGAGGACATGTTTTGACAAAACTTATTATCAACGCAAAAAATTGTTCACTATGCCTAGAATAAAATTATAAGCAACATAACACATCATAGCTGAAATTCAGCCATAACAATCCTTTTTATAAAAATACGATTCTTATTTTTGCTCAAACTTTAAGAACAAATTAAGAAATGAAGCTGAAAATTCGTGAAAGTTTATAGAAAAATTAATGAAGATGAGTTTTATTCAAAAATATAATCATCTAATTTATTGTTCTGATTTTTCCCAAGAATATTTGGCAGTTCCTTTAACTTTTTTCAAAATTGTTGAATCAGATTTTACAATGTCATAAAATTGGTTGCATTTAACCTGACTGAAATTGTACACCAGTGTTAAAATGCTTTCAACCGACTCGACTTGAAAGTTTTCCCTTTCTTTTGACCACTGTGGCTGCATTATTGAAAAAATACGTTCCACATTAGCGTTATGAGCAGTAATGCTGAAATAAAACTGTGTAACCTTTAACAATTCGCTGAAAAATTCAATGGTGGTACAAGTTTTAAAATATTCAGTCCATTTTTCATGAGTCATCATTATACAATACAGCAGTGCATTTGTTTGAAGTTGCTTTTCCACAAATTTACACAAGTTTTGGTATTGGTCGAACAATTTTGCTTCATCAACAACAACAGTTTTTTGGTGAAAACACTCAATACATGGCTCCAGATGTTCCCAGTTTGCTATTTGCAACAAAAGCATCCAATCAAAACATTCAAATTCTGTAAACAAAGCGGTACATTTTTCCAAGTACTCTACACAAGATTTGTACAATACAGACACATCCGACTCGAAAAGATCACACTCATGAACTTTGCCTTCTTCTCTAAGTTCACTCAGCTTTGACTTCATTTGGGTTGATATGAACATCTGTTTGCTTCTATTTTCACCTGTTGATTTTACAGCATTGAGTAAAGATCTAACTTTATTGATTGATGCCTTTGATTGCTCAATATTCTGAACTTGTTTATTAAAGACAGCAACAAATGATTGCAAATGTTTCAAGAAGAGTACGCTCACAGGACTTTCGTAAAATTGTTTCAAATCAACTGGTGACTTGGCAATGAACAAAAAATAGGACCGTAAGGCAGGAAACATATCAATCATCCTTGAGATGCTAGGATAAAGTGATAGCCACCTAGTTATACAGTGAGAAAGTAGTTTTTGGTATTCTACATCCACGAAGTCACAATAATCCTTTAACTCTTCTGTGCGCACAGTGTAAATGCAAAAATACTGATTTGTCTTGTAGATCAGGGCTTCTCAAAGTTTTTTGTTCTGCGACCCCACTTTAGAAAAGAAATTTCTTCGCGACCCCTGGATGATTAGCCTACATGTTAATGATATTTAAGCAATAAACATCCCATTACAGGCACTGGCATGCTTTGTTTTGAGAGGGGAGCGGGGAGCAAAGCATTACGTAAACTTTATCTTGTTGTCAAGCAATTATATAAAATGTGTAAACTCGATCTTCTTTCGAAGGGCAAAGGTAAACGAAGAAAACCTTACTAAAGCAAGAATTATATTTTGGTCACAAAAAATTAGTTTTTCTACATTTTTTACTTCTGTCATATCCTTTGAGAGCTATCTCTGATGTTTCCCTCTATAATTGCACCACTGATCACAAATCTCAAGTATTTTTTTTTAGGGCGAAATCATGCAAATGCGCACAATCCACGAAAGTAACTATACAGTATCAAAAAAGAATACACAATAAAAATAGAAAAGCAAACAAAAAAAATTAACAAAATAATAGTCATTACATAAAGTTTATCAAGGGCATCTAAAGGGATGGTTATTGCGCATGATGATTTATGAAAGAAATGAACTGATACGTCATAATTGCTTGCTCTTGAAGTAATGTCTTTAAATGCCATTTGAATAAAGTCAAGAATTGACGCAAATGTATCTAACATAATAGTTTTTAAATTTTGATGAAAAGGCCAAAGCAAGGGAACATGACACTTCCTCAAAATACACTACTGGTGAGGTAAGCAGCTTGCATAGTGTAGCGACATTTCTGTCCCCAATCAATTATTGAAAAAAATTAATTAAAATTAAATAAATTATCGATTTCATCCTAATGTTTAGTTTTTCTAAAAAAAACAACGTGATATTTTTTTGTTCTCTTCGTTAATACTCCTCGTGGAATATGGTGGTGATCTGTAGTAAAAGAGTAATTGATGTAAAATTGTTGTGTTATATCCCTGTAGAGCTGTCAGGTGTGTGTGGTTGTCTGACGAAAAAAAAAGGAGATTCACAGCGAGCATGAACTCACGACGAGAGAACTTAATATGAAACTCTACATCGGTGCATAAAGAACGCTACATTGGTGCCCCAAACGACTCGGTTTGGTGAACTCAAAGTCAGTAGCCTACTCCAATTTTTCAAAAAAAAAAAAAAAAATTAAAAAAAAAAAAAGAAGAAATCATCTTATGCTGAACAATTTCTCTCCTCTGCGAACACGTTCTCTTGCTGTTTACAACAATTTATCTGAGATGACATCTGAGCAAAGTTCTTCATCCTCTTCAGCACAACAAGATTCATCTCCTTTCAATGCATTTCCAAGACAACCCAGTAATCCACCGAAATTGTGGAACGAACAGGTGCAGAATTATTTTATTTTACTAGACTCATGGCTTGAACGTTTTAACATACATTCTGAACTTGATAAATTTTACATTCTTATATCTGCTATGTCTGAAGATCAGCAGTGCCGATATGGCTCAGACATTGGTCATTGTGCCACTCAAGATAACCCGTATACAAACTTACGAAAGCGTATTTTGGGAAACACTGATAAACTGTGCCCTTGGCAATGGGTCATAGATTTACAAAATGCTAACATTCTCCCAAATGAAAAACCTAGTGAATTTATGCGCCGCCTTTTGACATTAGCAAAACCCACTTATTTGAATGATCAAACTGCACAACAAGTAATTATTGCTTGTTTTAACAGTAAATTGCCTCAAAATACTGTATCAATGTTGAACATGCTTGATAAAACTAATATAGATGAAATAGCTCGTTTAGCTGACTGTGCTATCAATCACACTGAAAATGGTTTAAAAACTGATAATACTAGTGAAAACATTTTCCAAATGCAAATATCTTCACAATTACAGGAACTGTGTACTGAAGTCAGTAATTTAAAACTTCAAAACAAAAGTGTCTTGTCCAAGCCTACACACAACAATCAATCACATACTTACAGACAAGTTCACAACAAACATTCACCATATACTCAACATTCACATTTCAAACACAAAAACACTTCATTTTCAAACTCACAATCACAACCTTATTCAAACAAACCACCTAATTCTGTTAATTTTAATCAGCAAGGATGGTGCTGGTACCATGCCACCTATTTTGAAAATGCTCTTAAATGCATGCCTGGCTGTACATTTAAACAACAAGCATCAACCTTCAATACTATTCGCTTAAATCATTCTTTTCCAGTGTCAGGTCTTCCACAAGTACTTGATAAAATTTCAGGTCTAGTACTTGATAAAATTTCAGGTCAACTAATTATTTTAGACTCTGGAGCTTGTCACAGTTTTTTGCCTGCTACTGCTGAAGATAAAATAAATCCTCCCCCAGATTCTGAAAGCCGTTATTACAGTGCTTCTAGAGATCCAGTTAAGTATTATGGCACTGTCTGTAAAGAGGTTGATATAGGTTTTGGCCCTATGTCATGGACCTTTTGCTTGTGTGATGTACAACATGTTTATCTTGGCTGGGATTTTTTAGCACATTTTGATATAACTGTCAGACGAATTTCAAATCCAACAAGTTCTGACAGTAATTGCATTATCAAGCATTGGCCATCAAATTCCACTGTGGTTGCTTCAGATTTCACACCTACCACATCAACTGATTTAGAAATACATACATCAGATTACATGAAATTGTTATCACAGTTTCCAAGCATCACAGAAGACATTGATTTTAATGTTGCATCTAAACACAATATTCAGCACACCATCATCACCACAGATCGCCCTGTTGTGACTAAAGCTCGGCGTTGGTCACCAGAAATGTCTCAGAAGATAAAAGAGGAGATTGAGCTTCAACTTGAAAAGGGGTTAATCGAACCTAGTGATAGTGAATGGGCAAATCCTCTACATGTTGTGCCTAAATCTGATGGCATGGTCAGATTAGTTGGTGATTATCGTCTTTTGAATAAACAAATCAAAGCTGATCGATACAATTTACCACACATTCAAGATTTCACTAACAGAATACAACATTCTACAGTTTTCTCTACTGTTGACATGCGCTCTGCATTTAACCAAATACCAATGCATCCTGATCACAAACATAAAACAAGCGTGATCACACCTTGGGGTTTGTTCGCTTTCAAAGCAATGCCGTTTGGTTTAAAAACATCAGCTCAACAATGGCAGCGCCTCATGGACGTAGCCCTTAGAGGGTTAAGAAACCATTTTTGTTATGTAGATGATATTATTGTCTTTTCAAAAAATGAGGCTGACCACATGATTCACCTTGAACAGCTTTTCAGTCGCCTAGATGAATTTGGGCTTAAAGTGAATCCAAAGAAATGCCACTTTGGCAAATCAGAAGTCAAGTTTTTAGGTTTTCTTGTTAATGAAAATGGTTGCTCACCTTTACCAGATCGAGTAGAAGCTATCCAAAAGCTACCCCTCCCAACAACAACTAAACAATTGCGCAGTTTTGTAGGCGTTTTGCAGTACTACCGTCGTGCAATTCCAAAAATAGCTGAACTTTTGTCTCCTTTACACAAGCTTTTACAAGGTAAAAAAAAGTATTCAGGAGTTAAATTTACAGAAGATGCTAAAACAGCATTTGAAAGTGCAAAATTAGCTCTTGTTAACAGTGTTGCTATTGCTCATCCTCGTGATAATGCCAAAACTACATTAGTAAGTGATGCTAGTGATACAGCCGTTGGTGCAGTTCTTCAGCAACTAATTGATGGCATTTGGCGCCCCCTAGGCTACTTTTCAAAAACCCTGTCACCTACCCAGCAGAAGTATGCCACATTTGACAGAGAACTCCTTGCAGCATATTTGGCTGTTCAGCATTTTAGTTACTTTTTGCAGGGTAGAGATTTCACTTTATATGTTGATCATTTACCTTTGGTGCGAGCCATGCAATCTGATACTCCTAGAAACAATGCCAGACAAGCTAGACACCTTTCATTCATTTCTGAATATACCACAGACATGCAGCATATACATGGAACAGAAAACATTGTAGCTGACACACTGTCACGCGTGCAAGTAAATGCTGTTTTCCACCACGCACAACACATAGACTGGGCACAATTTGCTGAGGCTCAAAAGCATGATGCATCAATTCAAGAATTGATTAAAAGTGACACTTCTCTAAAAATCACGCGTAAACATTATAATGGTCACGATATTTGGTGTGATGACTCAAAACCAAATGTAACTCGTCCAATTTGTCCTGCTGGTTTTAAGAAAATTGCCTTTGATCTTGTTCATAATTTAAGTCACCCTGGTGGTAAAATTACTCAACAACTGCTGAGTGAACGTTTTGTGTGGAAAGGCATGCGAAAAGATTGCACACTTTGGACTAAAAGTTGCCTTGCCTGTCAACGCAGCAAAATCACACGTTACAATAAAACTCCAATTCAACCTTTTCCGCCTTCTAGCACAAAATTTGCTGATGTTCATATTGATATTACTGGGCCTTTGGTAGCATCTAGAGGCTATAAGTACTTGTTAGTTGCTATTGATCGTTTTTCTCGTTGGTTTATGGCAGCCCCTTTGACTGATACTAAGACTTCTACAGTTATTGACTGCTTCATGTTTCATTGGATTGCAAATTATGGGGTTCCAGCAACTATTGTGAGTGATCGAGGCACTTGCTTTACTTCAAAAGAATGGTCTGAATTTGTGCAGTATTTGGGTTGCATACATAAGACTACCACAGCTTATCACCCGTCCTCAAACGGTGCAATTGAACGCGTGAATAGAACTTTAAAAACAGCTTTAAAAGCTCAGCTTGCTGGAGAAAATTGGATGGATGTATTACCCACTGTTTTGCTAGGTTTGCGTTCTGTGGTTCGTGAAGATTTGGGTTCTACTGCTTGTGAAATGGTGTATGGCATGAACTTACACTTACCAAGTCAATTCTTTGATTTTCAATCTATGCCTTTCTCCGATTTTTCTATGTATCGTGAACAGCAAAAAGCATATTTACACAATTTCAACTACATTTTACCACGTATACCCACATCACGTTCAACATACATTGATAAAAAGCTTGACACATGCTCCCACGTTTTTATAAAAAATGATGCACACACTGGGCCTTTAGATCAACCTTGGACAGGACCTTACGCTGTTTTAGAACGTGGTAAGAAAACATTTGTTGTAATGCGCAATGATCGTCATTATACTGTGTCTGTTGACAGGATAAAAGCTGCATTTTTGCTTGAAGATTACCTAACTTCTCGTGTTAATTTGAATTGTTTGCCAATTACCAGTGCTTCGCCTGATTTACACAGGTTAGGTAAAAGAAATGTTCACCGACCTGCTTACTTAAACGATTACTATTGCTGAGAAGTTAAACTGTAATGTTATGTTTACCTTTTGAGCGTGTTTCCTATTTTTGTAGTGTATACAATGTAATTAAAGTGTGCTGTACGTAGTATTGTATTTTTAAAACCTTTCTCAACTGTATTACTATTACGTCATAATTGTGACTGATTTCAATTTTACTTAAACTTGTCTGTAGTTTAAGTCTGCCTATAAATCACAATTTTTACTTAAAAAAAAAAATAAGCATTTGCGCTTTTAATACAATTGTTGCCTTGATTGTAGAGACGCATTTTCACATTTTGTCACTTAATCCACGACTTCATCGTGGTCAACCTTGTTGTGTGTCTACTATTTCAACCTCTGCTTTATGAGACCTTGTTGTTACTTTATCCGCGTCTATCGTGGTCAATCATCCTCGTGTTTGTACTATTGCAATTTTTGCTTTGCAAAACTTGTTACTTATCCGCGACTTCATCGTGGTCATTCATCAATATCTCATTTGTGATGTTACAATTTCTACTTTTTCTCAAACACAAACAAATTTCGTACCATATCCGTGACTTAATTACGGTCCAGCTAAGTCAATCACTTGTATTACTGTAATTATGTAATTTTTTAACTCACTGCGTCTTCATTGCGGTTTGCTTAACTTATACAGTAACATTTGTATACCGGTAACTACAATTTACGTAAAATTTTTATAGAAGTCATTTTTAGTGTATTTAAATCGTTCGGCTCTTCATTGTTAACCTCTCTCAAAATTTTTCAAAGGGGGCAGGTGAATTTATGTAGCGACATTTCTGTCCCCAATCAATTATTGAAAAAAATTAATTAAAATTAAATAAATTATCGATTTCATCCTAATGTTTAGTTTTTCTAAAAAAAACAACGTGATATTTTTTTGTTCTCTTCGTTAATACTCCTCGTGGAATATGGTGGTGATCTGTAGTAAAAGAGTAATTGATGTAAAATTGTTGTGTTATATCCCTGTAGAGCTGTCAGGTGTGTGTGGTTGTCTGACGAAAAAAAAAGGAGATTCACAGCGAGCATGAACTCACGACGAGAGAACTTAATATGAAACTCTACATCGGTGCATAAAGAACGCTACAATAGCTTACGCACTTCACATTGGAATCCGCTTGGCTCGGCTTAACCAAACCAATTTTCTCAAGGCATAAACATTTTTCTTTTCATTAGAAGTGTTTGAACCACGGAAAATGAAGTTTAGCAGCGTTTTTTTCCGTAATTTCTAGAGTTGATTTGTGGTACAGAATTTGAAAATTGCAGAAAGTAGAGTATTCATTCTCGAAGCTTTTCGTCTGACACTTTTCAAGAGAATCCGTCAGAAATAGAGTGAAAAGGTGAAGTGAGTCACTTATATAGAGACACAGTTGACGAAAAAGGAAAAAAAGGCTCTATCATGATTGGTGAAAAGAAGCGACCAATAGAAGGAGCGGAAACTAATGCGTGATTTTTAGACCATGAACGAATTCCTTTTGTTTGCATAAATTTGGTTTGGATGTTTTAATGTACGTGGCTTCAAGGGTGGAAAGGTGAAAAGAAGTACGGCCACGGGCAAGAATAGAAAATTTGTTGTCATTATATTCGAATAGAAAATTTGTTGTCATTATATTCGAATATAATATTGGAATATTTATTCGAATTTGTTGTCATTATATTCGAATAGAAAATTTGTTGTCATTATATTCGAATATAATATTGGAATATTTATTCGAATATAATGACAACAAGTTTTCTATTCTTGCCCGTGGCCGTACTTCTTTTCACCTTTCCACCCTTGAAGTCACGTACATTAAAACATCCAAACCAAATTTATGCAAACAAAAGGAATTCGTTCATGGTCTAAAAATCACGCATTAGTTTCCGCTCCTTCTATTGGTCGCTTCTTTTCACCAATCATGATAGAGCCTTTTTTCCTTTTTCGTCAACTGTGTCTCTATATAAGTGACTCACTTCACCTTTTCACTCTATTTCTGACGGATTCTCTTGAAAAGTGTCAGACGAAAAGCTTCGAGAATGAATACTCTACTTTCCGTAATTTCTGTATTTCTACATGGCATTTTATTTTACACTATATTTTTTGTGGAGATATGTAGTTGCAAATTTTCCTGTTTCCTCCTGATTTTTTTTTGATCATTTCAACCTAGTTTTCCCATTTCTAACTTTTAGAGTCAAATTTTATCAAATAAGGAAATTTCCTTTCAAGTTAAAGCCGTGTCAACAAGGTCGATATCGGTCAGTATGTTACAGCAAACAGGAAACAACAATAAAAAATTTGTTTCGATTTTTTTTTTTCTTGAAGGGTCAGGCAGACATTGTAGAATACAACTGAAAGCGTGAAAGAGGGAGTTACCCCCTAAAAATGCACCACAAAATTATTTTCTATTTTTGATTTTCCCGTAAAGGTTACAAAAGCTTTTAATTCTGATGAATACAGCCAATCTGTCTTGAATTTGTTTCGCGACCCCAAAAGTAAATCGTGCGACCCCACATGGGGTCACGACCTATAGTTTGAGAAGCCCTGTTGTAGATGATGCTTTCAACATCTATGCTCATTTGATTTGTACCAATGATGCAAACAGTTGTTTAAAATATGTGCCGGGCTTCAACGCCAATCAAGTTTGGCAAGTCGTTTTGCAATCTAGAGAAGACGTTGTTACCCTTTTTACGAGTCAAACCACCAAAGTTAGTGTTACAATTGTCACCAGTAAATGAAACGCATTTTTTGAATAAACCAAACTTTGTTAAGGTTTCTTTAACTTCGTATGCAATGGTTACAGATTTTTCATTTTTACTTGTTTTGACTTTAAGAAAGACTAAAGGCCACCATTTTTCCAATCAAAAACTGAATCACAATCGGAAAAAGTTTGGTTGATTTGTGATTACTGCAATCAGTTGCTACTCCGAGATACATAAAGTTATGTTCTTTTATGTCGTTCAATACGGTATCAACATTCATTGGGGCAAGAACATTATTCACAATAGTTTCGACTTTAGTTCGAGCACAAGATTATTTTTTTCGAAATAGTGAATCTGGGAATAGTTTTCTCATCAAAGTAGAACTACAAATGTTAGACCTGCAGCTGCGATGATGCTTTACGGTGTGAAATGACATGGTAGCTTCAGCAGCAGCAACATTATCTTCAGTTTGCGTTCCAGGCTTACAGAAATAGCCTGTTACTTTTGCTGATGATGCTTCTCCTCGAACAGCTTTTTTATGCTTTGAGCTGTCAACATGCATATCTAGGCTAAGCCTTCCTTTATTTCCTACGGAAACAAATGTACCATATCCACATGTGATGCACTCTACTTCAAAATCATTCCTTCCTTTTCTGAAAAACGGATAATTTTGCTGTAGTTCTTCAGAAAATTGTGATTTTTTTTGGCATGTTAGAAATGTTACTACGTTAATAGACTAAACTTGTCTAAAAATATAGTAGTTTTACTGTTGGTCCGGCCTACAACCTAGGAATGATTTTTTGCTAAATCGAAATAAAGATTGGCGCGTTAGCAGCAAGCAGCCTAACAATTGCCTATCTAAATTCATATTGGAAAGTTAGTTGTATTTACAACGATCAAAGGAAAATTATTAAAAAGCTATTGAAAATATATTGGAAAACTATGAACTATTTGTGTCGGTAACACACCAATACGACAATTCTGCTAATCTAAGCTATAGCCTCCTACCGCTATCGAAACGATCATTTTTATCACCTTCTTGTAATAACATTCGAACATGGTGCAAACTGAACTTAATTAGTAGTCGCATGAAATTTATTCGCTTGTAAAACGAACTATGCTTATCAAGAATAAGCTATGTCAGGGGTCGGCAACCTACGGCACGCGTGCCACACTTGGCACGCCAAGCAATTTCCAATGGCACGCAGAGCCTTCCCAAGTTGCACAAAATGTTTTTATTATTCACACGGAAGTTGCACCAATCGGAGCTACTCGGTCTATAAAAAATAGCCCAGTAGTTCCAATTGAATTCGTACACAATATTAGATACTAATGCCACCTATGGATAGGGTTACCATACGTCCCGCTTTTTCAGGGCTTGTCCCGACTTTTTGATCGAAAATCCCGCTTTTTGCTTCAGTCAACCAGAGGACTTAGATCAAAGGCTGGGAAACCTTAGTGTTGCTCAAGTAGGACAGAATGACAGTAATGACAATCATTTTGGGGTCAAACTGTAAAAATTTCGAAAAAAAGGCTTTTCAACTGTTGTCAATACAAAGTCGGCACGCCCAAAGGAGTGGTCTCCAAAAAAAAAAAAAAAAAAAAAAGGTAACCCTATATATGGACTATGTCTGGTTTATTGTATATTAATGTATTACAATGTATGAGGTTGGCACACTGAACGATTTCAAAACTTAAGTCGGCACACAGCTAGCAAAAGCTTGCCGACCCCTGAGCTATGTTACCACGCTCAAAGCTGCCAATTGTGACGAAATAAACAATATACCACGGTCTCAAGCATTGACGTCAGAACAATGGAGGCAATTCAAAGAAACTAGGAATAATAAAAGTGAGCGTAACAATTGGCTTAAAATATAAAAAGGAGGACATTTGGGCATTATTTAGTGTCCTCGGAGAATCAATAACATTTCATTAAAAAGGAGGACATGTCCTCCAAAAGGAGGACGTATGGTCACCCTAGATATATGTATATAATTTTTTTAGTTTTAACAAAGAGTCACGATCCAAACAACATTAGTATAGCAAAATAGGCGGAACCATCCCTCAAATACGGGTGATGAAGATGCATTATCATCACTAGGGCTCTTGCCAAGTGTAAGATACTTTACGTGGCTTTTGGCTAGCCCGATATCCAACATTAAACTGTATACGCAAACAATCCAACTCAAAGCACAAGATTCATGTACGGTTTACTTTTGAACCAGGATTCTCTTTGACGTTACTGCTAACCGTGCAAGTATGAACTAAAACTGGTATCCTTACATGAAATTGATCACACAAAAGCTAATTAGGCATAGAAAAACCTTCCAATGATTATATCCTAAATGTGATTTTTCAAGGCATCTATGGCAGTAGGTGATGACACGATAGCATGTCTCGGCATGCACGGAAAAGCAGCTCGAAAGACTCTGGTTCAAAGCCCACAGGAACCAGACACGAAGCAAAATACCTCCGGGTAAATATTGGTTTTACGAAGATTCACGATACAAACAAGGTTAGTATAGCGAAATAGGTAGAACCATCCCTAGACTCAGGTTTCGGCCGTTTGGCCTCATCAACAAGGACTCGTCCCACCCAACACAGCGCCCCTGGAGGGCGCGTTGTGCGCCTAGAATTAGAGATTAACGTTGTTCCCTGCATTGCAGGTGGACGCGAAGCGTGACTAATCAATGAATAGTTGCGGTGTCGGGTTGAGCAATGAGATATCACAAACCATAACAACGCATTAACCAACGTTAAAAGTGCGACCGCAGCACTGGTGGAATCAATCCATTGACGCCTCCAAACCAAGTTGTCAGAATCTACGTAGCTCGGGACTGTCATAAAGCGGGCAGTCGAGCGTGTGGTGTTTAAATGAAATTTTTGTAAAATACGCAAAATAAATTTTGGCGGCTGGACGAAACCAATGCTTTTGCCCCACTCGAAAACGAGGATCGAATGCCTCGCCCGTATCGTTTGTTTTTACCGGTTTTGCGGGTTCAATCTAGGGGGAGTCGTAAGAGTTTAGCCACTCTTGGTTAGTCACGTGCAGCAGAAATATTCCCCCCCGCAGTTGCGGTAGTCTGATATTTAAATAACAAAGGGAAAATTTTACGACGATTTTTTTGACTTGTAAAAGAGAAAAAATAAGTTAAACAACTTTCTCGCCTTTAGATAAGTTTTCTTACTTCCAATTTATTTGCCTAATTCATCAAGTAATACAACTGAATAGCAACATTTGAAATTTCTTACCTACAAACAATCTAACCAATTACGGCTACTAGCCCTGTTTTAGAGCCACAACATCAGCAAGCTTTACGGGAATTGTTACGTTGCAAGAAAAGTGACAAGAATCAAGCGACCGTGAAAGCAACGCATATACGTCGTGCGTCTGGGCGCTACTAATTTTGCCCTTCCTGTTGCTATTTTTTGCAGCTTAACGAGCGGTGTTCAAAAGTTAGAGATATGCAGTTACACAAAAAAATTTGGCTTAGTTGTGTTGACAATATTTGCAGGGGCAAAAAATTTTACTATGTCTCACAGAAACTAAAACTTTAAACCATTTATGAAGCAACTAAATCACTTTACAAAATTACAGTCTCGGGCGCTGCAGCTGCAGCCCGTCCTACGCACCATTATGATGTCACATAGAATCCCTATGTCGTACGTTCACTTAGTTCGGTGCTAGCAATATAGGAAAATTAGTCTTTTCAACGAAATAAACCGGTACATTGGTAAATAAGGTATGAACTACGACATTATAAAAAATATTAACATCATAAAAATTCGAAAAAAAACAGATCACAAAAACGCGTGGCTGCAGCTCTGCAGCCATAGGCACGAGCCGCCACTGATTGGTTTAAAACTTTAGATGTTTTCTCCTTTTAGTAGAGCAACTATTAATGTTCTTAATATCATAATTGTGCGGAAGCATTCGCTTTTTAAGCTGTTGTGTTTGCCGCCTTATTTAATAGATTGTCATTTGTAATAAGTGAGGAATAGGGATGTTTTGTAATATGTGATGACTGGTGAATTGTTTTTATATTTCACAAATTGTTTTCTATTACGTTCAACCCTTAATGGAAAGAAACCGTAAGTTTGATACAGTGAATCATTTATAAATTGATACGACAAGTTGTTTTCTCTTTACGTAACGCCTTTTCTTTGATCGATTTGTATGTCATTCTGGTTTCTTATTAATGGTTTTGTGACAATTTGCTTGGTTGATCTCATATTTATTTGTGGTTTTAAATAGGCCTGTTGACCGTTTATGAGCTCACTCTACTTTGGCAGTGTTTTTAGTATGTGGTGGTAGCGAATAGAAAACCTAATGTTCTATCACCAAGTAATGCGAATGGCAAGTTGTTTATAAATTTCTAACAGCGCTTGTCTGTGTCTTAGATCAACCGGGAAACAATAAACAGCTTGTATTGTCAACTAATGCTAGCCTTAATTCGATAATATGCGCTTGTTTCGCATTCGCTTATGTCTTTATTTGCATGGATTGTATTTTAGGACATTTTTCAGTAGTCTTTAATATCTTGTAACAAATAGAGCCAGATACGCCTAGCGTGTCGCAATTGATGCATGTGATAAGGCTAATTTGTGACACAGTCTTCTTGTTTTGCAAGTTGGTGTGTGCTCGTGCGAAGACCTCGGTGAGCAAGACAGTTAGAGACAGATTTCCCAAATAGAAGCGGCCAGTATAGCTGTTCCTCACTGCAACACCATCCATGGTCTAAAACGATTGCGCTGGAGCTGGTAACGCGTGTTGGTTTACTAATGAATCAGTAAAAACAGTTGTCAAACATTGTTTCAATAAATTTACATGTGTATCTGTTTTCTGCTTGCGAAAGGTTATAATTAAAATCTCCATGTATAAATCATTTAGTATTTGGTTTGAGATGACTTAATACACTACTTAAATTAGTAATGAACTGTTGGTTGGAGGTGGAGTCTGTCAATTTGTGATCTGTATATGGTTCCACACGTAATAGTATCATGTTTCAATACAATTTTTACAAAAATAGATTCAAAAACCTTTCATTCAAGAAGAAAGTTTATTAATTACAGTGAATTGTAAATTATTTTTTATATATAAAAGCTATACATCCACCTTTCCAATTTCGTCTTGGATTTTGTACAAGTATTTTATTATCAAGATTATTGTATGGACCTGAATTACGAGGTGCAACCCACGTTTCAGTAATGGCTATTATATCTGGTTTTCGTGGTAAGGAAAAAATTAATGCTTCAAGTTTGGTGAAATTTGCAGTGTTTACAAGTGATCTCATGTTGACAATCATGCCAAGAAATTGGCTGGTGAAGTTAGAATTAATTGCAATGTCATGTATGTTTGAAGTATTGATATACTGGCTACTGCTATCAAGTAAACTGTCATCTAAATTGTTACTACCAGTTTGAGGAATATCAAATAAGGAATTCATGCAATCAGCTAAGATATCTAGATATATGAGAGGATTGGAAAGCATTTATTCTCATTTAGGGGCATAATAAGGTAACGTCGCGAATGTAAATATGGCTTAAAAATTGAATTACAATTAGACTACTGGCATAGTTGAAAAAATGCACAATAGCCTTTTGTGTTGTGTGGTTCATTGTGCTGATAGAAATAGTGATGGCTTGCGGCATATAATTAGCAGTTAGCATATCAAAAAAGCAATAAGAGACTATTTTTTAGGAAATTTAATTCTAGCAATGTTAGCGAAATCATCAATTCTATGTCGTTTACCTTCAAAAATGCAAAAGATATTACCTTTATGTGTCCAGACGTTTTGAAACTCAAAAACTTTTTAGATTGTTCCAGCAATTTAGGTTTGCGCCTTGTCAAAGATTCTGTTATGGCAAGTTTGGGATCTGATTCATTAGTTGCTTTCAGTAATGAATTACTGCTAAATACCTGATTTCTGAAAACCTTCTGACAAATTTAATGATCATTGGATTTTTCCTTTTCCTGAGGGCATCACATCACAAATATTAATGTCGCTATTACGAATAGAGCGAGGAAATTTTAGTCTGGAATTCAGGGTATCTAGCACAAAACTTTCAAAAGTTACATAACCTGCATTTTCGTTGGAAAGGTTAACACATCCATGTACAATAAAGCAGTTGGTCTCTCCATATTGTTCAAGATTACCCATTCTTTTAAAAATTTTGTCTTCAATTTGTTTCGCCGAATCCTTTATTATTGCTTTGATTACAGTAGTTGATTGCGACAGGTCTTCAAGCAGTTCTTTTTAACCTTTGTCACTACTGGTACCTGAAACAAATGCAGGAGCATCAGCGTTCTCATTCACTAATTCACACTTAATGAGTTTAAAAATTTAAATAATACTCATCTTGCTTCTGTTCAATTTTAGCTAGCTTTTCCAGAACTGCAGCCAATTCCCATGATATCATTTTAGATCCAATATTACAAGTAGCAATTCTCAAAAATTGTGCAGATAGACATAAAAATGCAAGTGTTAAATACCAATAATACTTTACACCGTTTTACTAAACAATATAAAACACCTTACCAACACACAACCTTTTTCAAAATGTTCCTTGTGATTTAGCAAGCAGTTGAAATCGCGGTTTTGTAAGTGATTCCGTTAATGAAAGTTTTGAGTCCAAATTCCTTACTGCTTTGAGCTGGAATTTGTTGGCAAACACCAAGTTCCTAACTGTACGATGCACAAATTTAATTATAATTGGATTTTTTAGCCTTTCGAGAAGGCAGAACATGGAAGATGTTAATGTCTGCATTTGCAATTGGCTGTGACAATTTAATTCTATAGTTTGGAAGTTTTTATGAAAAAATTTTCAAGGTCCAAATTACATGCTTTTTTATCTGGGAGATTGGTGCACTCATGTAGGATGAGGCAGCTACTTCTGCTGTATTGCTCCAGATCATCTAGGTGTCGTTCATTCTGATACACCTAATCAGCTTGTCACTCAACAAAAATTTTGAGAGTTGCAACCATCTTATTCAAATCATCCAGTAGCAAACCGTGGGCACTGGTGACATCTGAAAGAGAAACAGGAACAGAACTATCTGTAGGCCTAATATTACATGAATTAGACAAGTACCGTATTGCTTATTGCTCTTATCTTGTCATTTTGTTACTTCATCCAGCCTCTTCATTACTTCTGCCAACTAATAAGTTAGTTCTACATTAACATACATTTCAACCTTATTCAAATAGAATGTTCAAGAACCCACAATAACAAAAGCAGAAATAGCAAATGTCACAAACGGAGATTTCAAGTGGGAAATTCCCTGGAATAGATGAAATACCAGCTGAACATATAATGGCAACAGGAAAAGGAGGAACAAAAATCGTTACAATTCTGTGTAAAAAGATATGGGAAACGTGTGAATGGCCTATTGACTGGAGGAGATCTATAGACATTTTATTACCTAAGAAAGGAGACATAAAGAAATGCTCCAACCACCCCAAAATAACTCTAATATCCCATGCAAGTAAAGTTTTACTAAAAATCATACAGAAAAAGATTCAATCCTACTTAGAATTTGAATTACCACAAGAGCAGGCTGGCTTTCGTAAAGGTAAAGGGACTAGAGACCATACTGCAAATCTGCGTTAGATAATGTAAAACGCGAGACAAATAAAAAAAGATATTTTTGTGCGTTTCATTAATTACAGTAAAGCATTTGATTGCGTCGACCATGAATTACTATAGAGAAGCTTGCAAAAGTTGGGGATACCTAGACACTTGATAAGCTAATAAACAGTCTGCACACTAACCAAGAAGCTACCATGTGGACAAAATTTGTAACACATCGTAGTTCAAAATTGAAAAAAGGGTACGTTAAGGCTGCGTATTATCTCCATTTCTATTTAATTTTTACTTGGAGGGCATAATGAGAAAAGGTGGAATAGAGACAATACAAGGAATAACAATAGAAGGAAGAATGATAAATAACTTGAGATACGCAGATGATACAACACTAATCACTGGAAACTTAGATGATTTGAGATTACTCATAAACACAGTCAAAGAAACTAGCAATAAAGCAGGCTTGAGACTAAATATAAAGAAAACAAAGAGCTAGACTTCAGGAATTTAAACTCGAGAATGATCGCATCAAAATTGTACACAACTTCAATTTCTTGAAGTCAATTATTTGTGACGATGCAGATTGTCAGAAAGAAATTCGGAGAAGGCTAGCCATGGGTTGCAGTACCATGATTAAACTAACAAAAATAGTGAAAGATATGGACATGTCTGTAGCCACAAAAACAGAACTGGTTTATTCTCTTGTGTTCCCAGTAGTGACATGTGGCAGCGAAAGTTGACACCACGTAAGGCGTATCAGCTGAGACTGAATGCATTCGCAATGTGGACTTGAAGACGGCTACTAAGAATTCCATGAGATACCACGAAAACGAATGATTGAGTTCTAGAGCAAATATAGCCCCACAATTCACTCCTCAATATCATTGAGCGAGGTAAACTAAAGTATTGCGGACACATTTTGAGAACTGGCAACAGCTTGGAAAAAGTGATCACGCATGGAAGAAGAAGGAAAAGACTAAGAAGAAGATGGCTAGATGAAATCATGGAGAAACTGGGACTTAACCTAGAAAGTACTCTAAAACCTGCAACAAATAGGGACGAATGGAGAAAAGCGGTTCTTGAAGTTACCATTAGTCGACACCGACTTGACGGACGATGATGATCTTAAATCTGCAAAAAAAGAACAAAAATACGTATAGCATGATCCCGATGAATAGTCATCACAGTTTACATAGCTGCTGGTAGCTACCACAACATTGCAAACCACTAAATTTTAATTTTAAGATTTTTTAGCACCTTCATCATTATTTCCTCCCATTATGACCTTTTCACGACCGATTTGTCGGATTTAAATTTGAAAGTAATCGCATGCAGTCCAATCTTTCCAATTTATTCAAAAGTGTCTATTTTAAACCAAATTTTTTCCATCGAAGTTTTATTTCTAAATTCAGTAAAATACAAAAATACATGATTAAGACAGTAAGGTTTAGCATGGCGAAACAGAATAGGCAATTTGGATACATATTATGACGAAACAATTGTCTTTGATAAAATTACTACATATCAAGTCACCGGGATATGTTGGGTGAAATAACTGGCAGCTTGACTTAAATGAAACGCCATGCAGAACAAAATAGGCTATTAGCTTAAGTAGCTTAATAGGAGCTGTAACAAGTACCGTAAGCACTCGGCGCAAAAATTAATCCACAAGTTTTAATGAATGATTTTTTTACAAAGAGGCACAAAGATAGCAAATGAAAAGTTTTTACGTTGGAATATGGATAATAACTTTTTGTCAGCTTCAGTGGATCGGCAACTCTCTAATTTCTGAAAGGCTAAATGATGATACAGATCAGGTATTTTTCTTTGAACCAAACGCCTTAACTTTTGGAGGTGATGCTGCAAAAAAATGGTGCAAAAATCATCAGGGAATGCTTGCAGCAGTGGATTCTAAAAGGCGACTGAATGCTTTAAAAAGAATGACGAGAAAATCACCCAAATCACGTAAGTTTTTTCAGATAATAAGTAGCGCGTAATGGCCTAAGCATTACTGTTTAAAGGGTATCAAAGAGATACTTACAGACTCTCAAATTTTAGGAGGTTAATTCTACAAAACACCACATCGAAATAAGTTTTTGACCACTTTTTCATTCCACAAACCACCCAAAAATATCTGTAACGAGTTTGTGGAACAGAGACTCTTGGGGTAGTCTCCGAACCCGAGATAGATTGTTGTGAAGCTGTTTAACAAAATAGATGAAACGCGTTCCTTCTTGAACTTCCTTTCTTCTGTCACCTAAACTTTCGTGCACTAATTTTTGATAAACTTATATTGACGATAAAGAACTGAAACTTGAAATTAACCTATTACAATTGATAAAAAATCACGATGGGATGATGGTGGCGTTGTTGACGGTTACGTTGTTAGTGACGTTGACGTTGTTACCGGTGTTGGCGGTGTAGCGGCGTAGCGGTTTCAAGCTAGTTTGACCCCAAGTACCTTCTTTACTACAGCTCCACAAAGACGATCAACAAAAAACAACTTATCCAACTTTATCTACTTGGTTTCTTACAAGCTTCTTTTGACAGTTTTCGTCTGTTGCTCAAACGTGCAGGTTTACAAAACAAAGTAATTCTTCCTGCTACGTGTCTATTCGAGAATGATGTAAGATGTGATAGGAAGGCAATTTTCGCAGCGTCGCTTTAGGGTCAAATTTGCCAAATTCAACTACTAATCAATAAAAACGATACCTCAAGTGAAACACACATAACAACGCATAGGCGTACGAAGTGGGGGGTCCGGGGGGGCACTGGCCCCCCTTGAATTCGGGCAACTTGTAATTTTTCGGGCAATTTGAGTAAAAATTTCGGGCAATTTTTAATTTTTCGGGCAATGTGAGTAAGTGTCCATACATTTTTGCCGAAAAATTTGTCACTGCAATAGCATCACCAAAAAAAAAAACGTCAATACCACTTTGGACCCACGTTTGATGCATGTTTAGTCCAAAAGTAATAGATAAGGTGCAGCGAAACGGGCGATGACCTTTTTTTTTTTTTTTTTTGGAGATACTATTACAGTGACAAATTTTTCGGGCAAAAATTTGGTGCCCCCCCAAATTGGTTTGAGGTCGTACGCCCATGTAACAACGACACAACGCGGGTTCCAATCACAGATTGGCTACGCGAAACTATGGATTTAAAGCATTAGATGTTGCCAGATATTGTAACAATATTTACAATATCCATTGTTGAGAATAATTTCGGTGACTTCACAAATAATATCAGCCACGCCGAAAAGGTACGGATGGTTTGTAAAAGGAAGGAAAAAGATGGCAGCAACAAACAAATTTTTATTTTGTTTATGTCAGACCGAATTGATTTGGTCCATATTGAATGAAAACAAATATACATAGTGCAGGATCACACGAAACGATAGCATAAAAAACATACAAACACTACAACTACATCTATGTACCAACATACCCACTAAGGTAGGCTGTCTTCATAAAAAAGCAATGTGGAGGTAGAGAATTAAGTAAACTCAATCCTATTATCCAGCGTTTTTAGGAAATAAGTAAGCGCAATCTTGTTTGAAGGGGGTAAAGAATTTTGTCCATTTTGGTATCCAAAACAAGATGACAACCTTTTTTGGGAGAAAACTTTTTAAAGTGAGAATTTTGCTAATTTTGTTATGTAAAACAACATGTGGATCTTTCAGTGGGAGATAAACCTTTTCAAACGAAGTATTTCTCGTTCAAGTAGATTTTTGCTTGATAATTCTAAGTTAACCATAAGATGGTATTCAATGTATGAATTTTTGTGGTATTTAAATTTAATCAATTCTCAAGTAATTGAACATAAAATATACGGTATATAGCTTTTATTTTTCTGTAGGGATGTAATGAAAACATCAAATCAAAGTGGGCCACGCTGTCCTACAGTTCCCTACCTTTATTCCAACGGTTCCCCAATTCTATGTCGTTTACTAAGTAGTTGAGTGTCTTCCTGTGGCTAGCTACACATACCAGCTCCTTTAAATTTTCATATTTTGAGAAATTAATTAAACAAAACACTGAACAATAGTGCAACTATTTTATACCCAATAGGACAGGGGTGGCCAAGCTTTTTATGCAAAGCGCCAACTCTTCTACCGACCCGTGTCGGATGCGCCATAAATGTAGGGCAGGGGTGGCCAACCTTTTCAGTCCATGCGCCAAAATTTTTCGCCACACAAACATTCACTTCAAGATGCGCCACACAAACATTCATTTCTTTTCATTGCTTACAAGCGTGTAGTGGTATATTTATACTTTGAAGTCAAAACAACGCCATATTAAGGGGTGATCTCCAAAAAAAAAAAAATAAAATAAAAAAAAAGGTCATCGCCTGTTTTGCTGCACCTTTACCATCACTTTTGGCCTAAATATGCCACCAAACGTGACGCCAACCAAGTGAGGACCTTTTTTTTTTTTTGGAGATGTCATTGCAGTGACAAATTTTTCGGCCAAATATAAGGACACTTACTCAAATTGCCCGAAAAATCTTAAACCTGCAATGCGCCACTTCTAAACATGCAATGCGCCAAATTTGGCGCAATGCGCCACGGTTGGCCACCCCTGCAATAGGATAATTGATTCATTGATCAATGATCTAAAGATGTTACGGACTAGGATTTTGGGAATTTGGCCAGCATAGAAACAATAGGCTATATCAGAGCTGTCAAACTCATTCAGTACTGTGGGCCACATTTACATACCTCGATTTTATACAAGCCAGACTTTGTCGAAAAAAATTTAAGCAGGCAAGGCCACGGCCGGATTAAGCGATGGGCAAACTGGGCAGTTGTCCCGGGCCCCGCGCTTTGGGGGGCCCTACGCTTTTACTAATTTTTAGCGCTTTTACTAATTTTACGCTTTTACTAATCATTGAATTGAATTGAAATATTGAAATAAATTTATAGCCTTGTAACCTATTTTACCAGCAAACTTCCACTGAAAAATCAAAATAGTTGCATACCGGTACGGTTATTACCTGTTTGAAAAAAAAATTAAAACAGATTTTCAATGACAAAGTAACTGAGATTTCACAATAGAGACTGGTACAATAGCTTTCAAATTGATGGCCGCGAACGACTGTCAAATGTTAGAGCAGTTATACGAAATCTTAGATGCCACTACAGCCCTAAAAGAAAATTTTGTTGAGTTGAGACAACTGTTACAAGATTTTACGTTGGACGACTATGAAACAAATGAAACCAGATCAGATTCATCGCGTTTGAAAAAGAGTATGGATGCCTTAGAAAGAGTCATATTTTTTGTTTTGTGGCACAAAATCCTGTAAAGGTTTTACAGTACAACCAAAAGTCTACAGCGTGCTGACATGTCTTTAAGGAGTTATGTAGCACTTTTCAATGGAATCAAGAGTTTTTGCTAGCATTTATGGGATGAACTTGATACGATTGAAAAGGATGGTTTGAAACTCACATCCGGTATACTGAAAACCTATGCGTCTCAAAACAAACGAAACCGTAAAACGAAGAAGACTTTTGATTATAAAGGATAGGACACTGGATGCACTAGAGCTTTGTACGATGCTGGTGAATCCTTTCGTATTGGAACTTACCTTCCAATCATTGATATCTTAATTGCAGAAGTAAGAACACGAAAATTTGTGTACTGCATATTGCAACAGAATTTTAATTTTTGGCTGAATCTAATCACTTGGGCTATAAGTAATATAGAACACTCAGCAAGTAAATTGTTGAAAGTATATGCAGCGATTTTGATAGCGACTTTCCTTCAGAAATCGTGCACTTCGCTTTTCATTTACGTTCATCTCCTGATCTTGGTTTGAAAACAAATACTGCGCAAGCACAGCTGTCATATTTGAAAAAGAACCGCTTAATTGAAACTTTTCCAAACGTGGCTATTATTCTTCGTATATATCTGACCTTGCCTGTTGCAAACACGGAAGGTGAACTTCTTTTTCGGCATTAAAAAGAGTGAAAAACTACCTGCGCTCATCCCTGACGCAGGATCACGTCTGTGATTTCTGTACTATGGCCATCGAAAAGAGTTTCACAAAATCTATGAGCTTTGAGAATATTATTGATAAATTTGCAGCAGCAAAATACCGAAAACACCACCTGCAATACATTATTTGCCTTAGCTTTTTTTTGTGTTGCACTCTCTGTGTTGTTTATATATGCCCCATTAATGAAACAATGCGAAAATTTTATTCTATATTTAACCTTTTAAAATAAATTTTAAACAAAATTAATAAAATTTACTTTTCTTAACAAATCAAAACAACAAATTAGACTCAACCTCTTTGATCTAAATAAATAATAATCAAAATAAAAATTCTTTTTTTTTAATTTTTTTTATTTGCCACATTTATTCTTCATTCAGGAGAAAGCGAATTTTATCGCTTTGTTTTGAACGGTATGTCCGCACTCGCTTGGGAGTTGTTATTTGCGTGGCGTCTGGGCCACCTGTCTTCCACATAAAGGCGGGGGCATCCCGCTAAGTGACTTGCCCAAGGACACAACAAGCGAACTTGCCGGCTTGTTCTCCACAACCACTCGTAATTGCCGAGCGCCAAGCAGGAAAGGTATAGATACCATTTTTAAAAGTCTTTTGGTATGATTTGACAAGGGGAATTTAAATTTATAACAAACAAAAACACAAATAATGCAAAAAATCAATTTTTAGTTTAAAATAGATACTGTATAGTTGAACTAACCCATTTATACTTCACCCATTTTAAATACCAAGGATTACCTCAGGGACACCCTATTCCCGAAAGGTGAGATCTTTTATCATTAAGATCTACTAAATTAGTGGCTCCCTAACGTTTTCGAGCACGACCCAAATCCGAGTTAGTTGTTTTCGCGTTCCATAATTTAGGGGCCCTGCACTCTAATCTGCCCCAGGGTCCGCGACCTCTTAATCCGCCCTTGGGCAAGGCTACATATCAGTGGTCCGCAAAGTTTTTTGTCTGCTGGCACAGGAAACCAGTTGATCAAATTTCGCGGTACACCAGCCACGCAAATCTATTCCTATTGATGGCAAGTGGCATTATTTGAAAATCACCGCTTCTCCGGGCAACGATTTCCGGAAATCGTGTGATGTAGCCCGAAACGGTGCTCATCTTCGAAAAAAAAGTCATTACTTCATGGAAGCTTTTTCTCTATTTTGGCAGAAAATATGTGTCAGTACACAGCACTTTAAAAAGACTCGCAGCACACCTGGGAATCTTCCGCGGCACATAGCTCAAGAAACATTGCAGTATATATTCCTAAAACCCTTACGCGTGCCACAAAATATTACGTCGCGGGCCACATTTGGCCCGTGGGCCGCCAGTTTGACACCTCTGGCTATGTACAAACAGCAGCCAAAAACTTTCAAAAACTATTGCCCAAGCTCAATAATTGTAAAGATAAATCAATGCTTCACCATCGGCCCAAGTCAAATTATTCAGGCCTTAAGTGGTTTTACACACAGTTGTATGCAAGCAGCTAACTAATTCACGTGCTTATTTAGACTGATGGAGTTAACTTTAAAGTGGTCTCAACTTAGTTGACCCTTTGAGCTCTGACAGGAATTCCAGTTCCCATCTTATAATCCTGCTTATAATTAAGCAATATAAGCAAAAAATAGTCTTTGAGCTCTGGAGGGAATCTCAATGTTCAAAACTTTAGGCATATCATCTGTTGCAGTATAAAATATATTTGCCATTCCTTTGTAATTTTTACATGAATTTGTTAACGTTTGAGAATTTTATTGAAAAAAATATGTGATATGCATTGTCGCATATTGCCATATCTATGTTGCGTTAGTGTCTTTTGTATGTATGACAAAACCTCGTCGAATAGACAAGCAGAATGCTCATTTTCAGTCATGAAAATATACAGGTATGCTTATTACATAATCAATATGATTATATGGAAGAAATGTAATACTTTGTATGTCGAATAATTCCAATTTTTGTCGTCTAGATTCCTGACGAGAACTAGAATTCCCGACCCCTAAAATGACCCCAAAATTCATTTGATGCACTTCATGACAATAGAGATGTTTATTGATACCTTTTCGATCAAAAATATCCAAAAATTCAAAAAGTTTTTGTACGTTTGGTAAAGCAGGGTTGAAAGGGATAAAGTATTCAAAGCTTTTCTATTTGTACTTTTTTAAAATAACGAGTCAGAATATGCCTGCTCACACCATGCGTTTGAACTCACACCACACGTTCTTTGAGTCATACGAAGATTTATGACAAATTCACCAGCTTTATGTTATGAGAAAAAAATTTACCATTTTTCTTGATATTTTCAGTGATAGGATTTGCTATATCTCGCTCAATTACTCTTTATTCTTACGCCTAAATTTTGTTCGATTACTCTTAATCCTAGCGTAATGCAATAGGCAACAACTATAATTTTAATTTTCTGTCAAGTGCTGGTGACGCATGAAATGCTGCCGAAAACTTGAGGTGGAGCATTGTTGGCATCACAGGCAAGTGAAACAAAATGATGTTCACCGTCTTGATCTCAGTCTTAAAAGCAGCAATATGTATCTGGTAATATAGCCTAATACCTCTTTTAACAAAAACAACCAGCAGCTTGCAATTAAACTTCCAACGTTGCAGAATTTTTCCCAATGCTTGAATGATCAAAGACATCAAAGAATTCACTACGTGATTTTCCATCGTTTATTTTGAAATTGAATTTAATTTCTACTGAAATACTGACACCTTGACAACAAATTGATCGAAACATTGCTGCTACTAGTTTTCTGGTACTTCCAGTTTTCTGGTAATGCTTGCCACCAAGCGGGAAGGTAAACTAAAGAGCGTTGTAGGAAATTAAAGTTAGCACACTGTAGACGCATGGAGAACTGTTGGAAGCGCTATCCTACAACTTGTCCGTCTTTTGCTGAATTTGTCCTCTATTTGCAAGAAAAAAGTTTCTTACGAGGACATTAAAAACGTTCAAATGCCATCATTTGCCGAGTTTTGGAGAAGGTTTTACAAAAACAGTTAAAACAATTGCAAAAATTGGGATTGTTGAAGAATTGGGCAAAACAATGCTTTCGAGAAATTAATTGCCAAAGAAAAGAGGTTCACCTTTAATTTGGATTGAAAATGAATTGATTTTGACTTTGAAAAAGTTAATCTCGAGAAAATATAATTTTTATCTTCAAAGTGGATCAAAAATGCGTTAATTAAGACTTCGTACTTTCCTTACCCGACTTTTTTCATTTTTTAGCCTACTGGAAGACTAATGACTTGAATGGTAGACTAAGGTTATTTCGCAATCTCTCCGAGTTTTTGCTCACTGTTTAGCATTTTACTTATTTTGTAGGCAGTGGTACCGGCTGAACAACATGTAATTTGCTGCAAGCCAGCACCCGGTCTTCGGCAGGCCAATTACAACTTGCACTGCCAATAAAAGAGAGAAACACAAAATACACTTTTAGTCGACATCAGATGCAAAACCTCCAAATTCCAATTGTTCTCGTCAAGAACTAAACTCGCTAATCAGTCTACATTAAATACAAAGCCCTCGATTTCCGACAGTTCTTTCCAGGGATTAGACTCGTGAATTTCGCGTCATCAGTTGGCATCGGATGCAAAACCCATTAATCTCGAAAGCTACCGTGAGGGACTATACCCGTCAGTTCGCTTCCCACAATACCAGTTGACATCAAGTACAGAATACCTAAATTTTGAGTGCTACGGTAATGGGCTAAATCTGCAAATTTAGAGTTCTATACCATCAGACAACATTAAATGCGGAACACACCCACTCCAAGCGTTCGCATTACGGATTAAACCAGTAAAATCAGAGTCTCAAATCATTAGCAGATATCAAACACAAAACATACTAAACGGCTTTGGCGTTTCGGCTCTCCTTTTCGTCAACGAGTACTCGTTTCTTATTTCGACTTTGTTGTCGATCGGTAGGGTAAAACTAACCTGTCTCACGACGGTCTAATCCCAGCTCACGTTCCGTATTGGCAGATGAACAATCCGACGCTTGACAAATTCCGCTTCGCAACGGTAGGAAGAGCTGATATCGAAGGATCAAAAAGCGACGTCGCTTTGGACGCTTGGCCGCCACAAGCCAGTTATCTGGACAGGTTGGCAGATGCTTTCCCGTAGCCCGGTCCGTGAATACGCCTGTTCTCCGAACTCATATGACAGACAGAAACCAAATCAGCCCAAACGGTTGGACATCTACTGTTACCGATGTTCTGGCAAGGCCCTGTAAGTGGCAAACGCCCTTTTCAGGGCGGGGCGACGCATCAAAACGCATTGTCACCAAGTTCGGAAGGCTTGCCATTCTTCAGCTAAACATCGAAGGCTTCACTGCAAGCAAGATTAGCGTTTTTTAACATCTTGCTGCACAGCGTGAGGCACTCGTCATCCTACTCCAGTAGACCCACTGCACTAATGCACAGAGGTTAGTTCTACTGGACTACCAACTAGCTTGGTTCTCCTTAAGCAGGAAGCATGGTCTTGCTACGTTTGTCCACAAACGACTGAGGTGGACTCTTTTTGACCAATCTCCACCTACATCGGAGACTGAGTGGTTGCGCGTTGACGTTGATGGATATAAAATAGTCAACGTTTACAAACTTCCACCGATTCGGTTGAAAGTATCCGATCTATCAGTATTCCCACATTCCTGTCTCTATGCTGGCGACTTTAATTGCCAGAATGTTGATTGGGGTTATGATGCCAACAATGCAGATGGGAAATGCCTGGTTGGCTGGGCAAATACCAACAATCTTGCCCTACTCCATATTCCAAGACATGCTGCCAGCTTCCACTCTGGCTGCTGGAATACAAGTACCAACCCGGAACTTGCATTTGTCAGTATCGATTCGGAGAGTCGTTAGACAAATCGTAGAAGACTTCCCAAGGTCTTAACATTGACCCTCGCTTATTGCTCTACCCAGGTTTGCTCGTTCTGTACCAAGCAAACCTGTAAAGCGATGGAACTTTCGCAAGGCCAAGTGGAGCCACTATCAGGCTTACCATATTTTGGTAATTAAAAACGGGACGCTACAGAACAACAGGCCTGATCGAAGAGTGTTGCTATAGCTGACCTGGTAAGGAGGGGCACTCAGCGGTAGCAGATCAGATGTTGACCTTATCGTTTATACCCTAAATCAAGGTGTCCTCTAAAAAAAGATCAACACCGGTATTACTGCAGCTATTGTGTCACTCCCAGTCCAAATCATCGTCGGGCTGGGGACGGACGTTTAAATCGGGACGCATGATAGGTCTGACTATGCTGGCTGACTAAGTGCAAAAAAAAACGGGACTTTATATTACCTGACCGAGACAAAGCCTTAAAGACCGGGACTGTCCCGGGTAAAACGGGACGTATGGTAAACCTAGCCACTATATTTCTCTCACAAACAATCTTTCCAGGACTTTGCCGCAAACTGATTCACCTGATATGGATCAGGCATATCAGTTTTTCTGTAACGCCATCAGCACTACGGCGAAAAAGTGTGTCCCACGTGGCCGACGAAATAATCGTATACCATGTTGGGATGACGGGTGTGAAAACCTCTACCAAACATTCTTGTAATACCCTGAAGGGCATGAATCTAGCAGAGCTGCTATAGCTTTGCTTGCCAGGCTTGACAGGAAACGGAGGGATTGATGGTCTGAGGTTGTCCAAAACATCGACTTTTCATACTCTAGCCGGGTAGCATGGGAGTACGTTAAACAATCTTACTGGTAGGTCACGACAATCTCTCGTCAACATCCTTTTCAGCAAATGTTATTGCTAGCCAGCTGGTAAAAAACGGGAAATACAAGGGTGAAAATCGAGAGATTTCTTGCTCCGTTATGCAGGAATTGTCTGACCTTTGGAGAGCTACATCTCCTGATACAATGAATATTTCCAGAGATTTTTCTCCAATAGATTTTGCTGCTGCCCCCCATCACTTAAAACCAGGTAAAGCTTCGGGCTATGACTCTATTTTCCCAGAACTTTTAATCCATGCTGGTCCCGGCTTGAACTCCTGGCTATGTGGCTTCCTTCTTCCTGCTTGCGCCAACTCAAAATTCAAAAAGTCTGGAGAAGGGCGTTGGTAGTCGCGATCCCTAAGCCCTCAAAACCTATAGAGGACACAAAGAGCTACCGTCCCATCTCTCTGCTCTGTTCCCCTTACAAGATCCTCGAACGACTAATCTACAATCATGTCCAACCAACAGTCGACCACTCGCTTCCTCGGGAACAGGCTGAATTTCGATACGGAAAGTTTACCGAGGACCAGGTTGTTTTGCTTAGGCAAAACATTGAGGATTCTTTTGAGGCAAAAAAGAAGGCTGGTACCGTGTTTGTCGATCTGACAGCTGCTTATGACACTGTCTGGCACCGTGGCATCACCTGCAAGCTGCTGAGATTTCTGCCGGACAAGCACGTGGCCTAGATGATCATGGAACTTGTTCGAAACAGAAGCTTCATCCTGACCACTGGTGACAACAAGCCAAGTAGACTCCGACGCCTGAGAAATGGCCTTCCACAAGGATTAGTCTTGGCTCCTCTTCTTTTTAACATATACATCTACGATCTGCCTTCCATAATCTCCAATAAGTATACCTACGCTGACGACTTGGCAATACTTCATTCATGTGGAGACTAAAAGGTGCTCGAAAGAACTTTGAGCGAAGACATGACAGCACTTTCTGCATATCTCCAGATTTGGCGGCTAAAGCTCAGCGATGCCAAAACGGTGACGGCATCCTTTCATCTCCAAATTGAGAGGCTGAGCGTAAGCTAAAAGTTAAGAACAATGGTAAAATCTTACCATTTTGCCGAGTGCCGACCTATCTCGGTGTGAAACTGGACAGAGCGCTCACGCACCGTCATTACCTTGAGGCATTGCGCAAAAAACTATCCACCCGCGTTTCACTGCTGAGGCGACTTTGGGGTTCAGGATAAGGCGCTGGTGCCAAGACATTGCGCACAGCTGCCTTGTCCCTGATCTATTCAACTGCTGAGTACTGCGCATTAGCTTGGTGTTGCAGCGCGCATACTCGCCTCAATGAGAGCGTTCTTAATGACGCTTTGCGCATTGTCACTGGATGCCTAAGTCCCACTCTAACGGACAACCTTCTACTTCTCTCAGACATCCAGCCAGCTAAGCTTTGCCGCCAAGTAGTGACACTCTCCTTGGCTAATTGCAGTTCTTTAGACCCTGGCCACATTTTGTAAGGACAGGTGACTAAACCGCGGGCTACCAGCAAGGAGAGACCAAATTCTAGACGTCTGTTTGTTCCTGCTTTACGGAAACTATTGCACAACTAATCTGAGTTGGGCATCCGCGCTGCCCGATGGACGAACTTGACATGGGACATAGAGTACTCCAAGAGTATGTCAGCGCTCGGTGTCTACATTCCTAGGGTCAGCACAAGACCCATTGGAATGAGTTTGACCAGAACAGCTTGGTTTAAACTCAATTGCCTGCGTACTGGCATTGAGCGTTTTGGTTCGTCCATGCACAAATGGGGTCTCGCTTCTTCAGTGAAATGCGAGTGTGGCGCTAGTGAACTAACTGCAGACTACATTATTTTAACATGTCCCACACATCGGGCATCTCGAGGAATAATGGGTCTGACAGTTTTGGATGACGAAACAAGGTGCTGGCTCAACTTTATCACTGCCAGCATCTGATCTAGGCAACACAGCTGGTTGGGGTGGTAAAAGGATAAACCTTCGGTCCCCATCTTTTTGTTGTGTCTGACCTGGATCATAGATACCCTGCCATACGACGACGATGAGAAACACAGAACATGCAGATACTAACGCAGATACTGAGCAGGTGCAAAACGCATGACTTTGCAATCACAAGTTTACAGCGTTAAAAAATAAACTATCTTCACATCTATGACTACCGATTGGCCTACACCCGTGTTTGAATTGATTGCATCAACAGCCACAGTACACCATAAATGTTACGCGTCAACTAAACAAGCGATTCAGAAGTTAAGAACAGTTTTCTCACGAAATTAGTGTTTTGTGGGAACTCTTTGTTCTTCGAAACTTTTTGTGCTCTATTTGGCATTGAGCCGAGCAAGTTTTGCTGCTGATTTTTGGGTCACGATACCATATCTGAATTATGGCTTCAATCAGCTTTGTCTTCGTAGTGCAGTCCGTCTCTCGGAGTCTTGTTTTAATGATTGACCACAGATTTTCGATTGGATTCAGGTCTGTAGAATTTCCAGGCCAATCCAACTCTGACAACTTGTTTTTCTTGAAAAAATTTGGCACCATATTGGACTTCAGGCATGAGCAAGGTCCAGTCGAAAGATCCCAAAATCATCGGAAAATTTTTTTCATCTCTGGGAGTAACCTGTTCTTCAAAACTTTGATTTAGTGGGATGATCGCATTATACCCTCAACAGGGCAAAGGGAACCAATACCGAAATATGAGAAGCAACCCCCAAACACCTATTTTCAGGATGTGTCACATGTTATTCAATGTGGTCCCTAGTGACTGATTCTTCCTTCGAACGACAAACATGCTGACTTCTCTGCCCTTGGACATAAAAGTGGCTCCTATTGCTAAACATTACTTTCCTCCAGTCTTCTTTGTTCAGCTTTTATGCTGCGGTGCCCAGACGTGCCTTGTTTTTCTTCATCACGTTGGTCAGCAGTGGCTTCTTCACAGGTCTCCTGGCTTTTTGGTCATTCTCCAGCACCTCTTTCTGACCGTGGAGGCATTGATGTTTACGCCTGCCTTACCTCAAAACTCAGCGCAAAACTCGTCTTTCTAGGAGAATATAGTGAGAATGACAGTAGGCACCAAAATTATCCATAATTATTTTGACAGCAAACGTTAATAGTAAACCCCATCACTGGTATTTAAAAACGATAGGCTCTTTATACCGATAAGTAATACTAATCTTATTTAAAAGTAGGGAAGTTGGAATTAGGGGCAAAATTAAATGTAATAAAATCCCAAGTTTTAGAAAAGATCAAGTAAAACAATAATAGAGTCAATTTGTAGAATTGGAATTAGAGGAAACGTTTTTGCTTGCAAATAGCTTGATAGGTCCTCGTTGGAATAGGATATAAGACTTTGTGGAAAGCCATGGCCTCTTTTCTCCAAGATAGCAGAAATTTCACGTTGTGACTTGTTTAATGCTTATTGCAAGTGACTGATAGCTAGTTAGCACAAGCAATATCGCATTGTTATTGCTCCTAACCGATATTAAACAGCCTAGCCCATATTAAACTCCCGACAAATGTTTAAATCAAACTTTTTATTTTAGTTTCTCTCAAGGTTATTAGTTTCTCAGATGAAGACAAATATCAAAACATGAGAAATTCCGCAGTACGCTTATTTTATGTGTAAGAATAACACCGGGTTGCACGAGAGTTCCTGACTCCTACTGCGAATCTCAATCACAGAGAAATTCTGGTTAAAATTTTTTTAACTAAAAGGTTGCTCTAGATTCTGGTCTTAATTAACTATACCTATCTTAAGTCTTTGAATACATGATAGAATTCCAGAGCATTATGACTAACTGCCAGGTACATATCTCAAGCACAAGGACTGTCTCGGTAACGTAGAGACCTTGATATCCATTCTGACTCTAACCCTCTTTGAAAGGGATGTAAAATTTGGTTATTGCTCAACAATAATTTGTGTCGTGTCTTCGTTTTGTTTAAGCATTTTGAGTGGGAGAAAAATAAACTTCTTCTCCTTCTTTATCGCTTGTGACGTCACCTTAATGACACAGTTCTTTGCATTACTAAAGGATGCGTTGCATCAAATAATTTTTTAATTTTAGACTTCTATGCTTACGCAAAAGTTAGAATAGACAAACAAGCATTGTGTTTCATATGGAATCTGCGTTTAACACACATTCAAAATTTCAACTTAGTTGTAAAAATTTACTTTTTTTTAGGTAATGTCTTTTATGTGAATGCAAAGCGTGAAAATTTGAAAGCTTATTGGATGGAATCATCGAAAAAAGAAATTTTTTACTCTAACTGGAAGTGGGGAACGGATAAAACTAATTTTTTTCCCTATTATCAGGAAGATCGAAAATTTTATAGTGGCTCACTTCTAGACGACAAAACTTGTTTGTCAATTAGCGTTTCTTATGACAAAGACATAAAAATATCCGAAATATTTATGCAGACTTCTTTTTGCTCTCCCAGAAAACACGTTGAACCGCTGGTCCCTTTATGCATCAAAGGTATACTTTTAAATGCATTAAATTATTATTAAAGTAGTCACAGTATATAACATGATAAGGGCAAAGTCTACAGCAGGCAGAACCAAACTATTTTATGTAGTAAGCCGCGCTTTATTATTGGCAAAGCAGGAAGTATTTTAAGTCGGTTACGCAAGGAGATTCAACTGAACTCTTTTATTTTTGTGTAAAGCAAAGTAACGACTTGAACCTAGTTAGTAGAAGGGAAAATTTTCTTGGGTTAGTCCTGCAGGCATTTTAATTCGTTCGACTGCTGTTTAGGGATTGGATGACTTAAACACAATTAATAAAACATTGAATAACCTGCCACGATGAAATAATTTAATTCGTAAAAAGTTGTATTCGTGCAAAAGTTCTAGTCAGAGGCATAAAGGAGCAAGTTGCCAATTTAAAAATATTTTTCCAAGGATTTGTGGTCTTCCCCGGAAAGACAGAGCGTCTTTTTTTGTCTAACCTGCCAGTATTGCCTGCAACATATTATTATCGGCATCAATATAAAGGCGGCTGTGTCCCAGAAAAACAAACTATAATTTGTTGCTATCGATTGCCTGTTTGTTAATAAGATTAAACCCGCACGTAGACTAAAGATTCTGCTCAGGGTTGATAATAACAAGTGACAACTGATAGCCATCCTTTTCTTCAGAGAATTGAAAAAGTAAAGCTGCTTACCCTGAGATTACTAATCTGCAACTTTTCCGTACCCACCAATTTCAGTATGCCTTGCTGGTAATGAGGCTGCTTTGGTTCTTTAAAATCCAAAACTTTATGGCCAACTTTGGCAGTTGGATGATTTTTGTGTTGCATGAGTTGGATGAGTTTGGTTGACTTGTAGAATCCGATATTTATAAGGAAGACCACGAACTAAAAGCACTTACAGCATTTTTCTACACCTGCTAAAATCTACAAAATCTCGGAAGAATTTATTTTGGTTGGAGACAGGCATGAGCGATTCCTTATCCAAACCACTATATTGAGACCAATTTTTCTTTTTTGATAAAACTCCGTTTATTTTTTTTACGTTTGCACCATAAGCCAATCTACAAGAAGGAAATAACTAAGAACAACGTCAGTGGGTCAACAACGAAAAGTTAATACGTTGCTGTTATTGTTGTTACTTGGGCCATTCCGAAGGATGTTGGCATGGCTGGAGACCATCTTCGTAAGCCAGACAACTTTACCGGGCCTGAACCAGAGGTCATAAACAGAAAAGAAGTTATCAAATAGCGAGCAGCACAAAGAGTTGTTTCTGGACAGTAAAAATTGAGAAAAGAGGTGTCCTGGGTCGGATGACCATAGGAACTGCAGGAAGAACTCTCGATTATGCCAAGTCTACATAGAAAATAGTTTAATAGAAGGCGGTGTCGATTGCCGCAAAGACGAGAGAAGACATAACAAGCTTGTCAAGGAAGTACAAGTTCTTCAGTAAACACTCACCAACCTGTGTGTTTCAAAAAAATTAAATGAGAAAGTCTGAGAGAAGAGCGGATAATGGATACCAGAAGAGAGAGGCTACATGGAACAGTGGATGGCTGGAGTTACGCACGTTGCCAGGCCAACTTTTTGGCCGTGTCATTTCCCGGAAGAAGTGAATGATTGGGGACTCATTGTAGGCCTAACTTGACAGGGGATGAGGAGGAAAGAAAGATAGATCTTGCCAGATATACCAAAAAGAGTGCGGTAGAAGGAAGGAATGAGGAGAGGAAAACGTAACAAGGCCAGAGCGAGGGACCGAGAGGAGGAAGAGGGAAGAAAAGTAGCAGTCTTGTTTGTGCTGCGAAGACATGCAAAGAGCTCGGAAAATAGCCCAGGCTTCAGCAGAAATACTTAAACACACTGGGCCTGCCGAATTGAAAAGAATGGTCTCAGCGTCACAAAGAGACTAATTGGCAAGGACGTTACAGCCGTTTTTGCCAAAAGAAAAAGGAACGGAGCCATCAGTCCAGATTACAAGATCGTATGGCTTTTTCTTTATGTTCTTTCCTGCTCTGCCACGATTCTGGCTGTTCCTCTAAACCTCCTGTTTCTTTCTCTCTTGACTCGGTTAGGTTTATTCAAAGGAATGTCTGAATTTTTTGACTCAGAAGTGCTGAACTTTTCCACTTTTGTTGGTTCATTCTGTAGATCTCATCTCGGCCCAGAAATTCAATATCAAAATTGTTTTCCTCTTTCTGGTTTTCTAGATACTCTGCTCTGCGATCTCATCGCGCTCACTCTTGGTCTGTCATTCTTTTTCTTGATGACCCGCACGCCAGGAGTGGTGTCACCATTTTCGTCAGGCAGTACCTAACTTTTTGTGAACTCTCTACCTTCTCTCACTCTTTGCTTGATTTCTACCCTGACTACGTTGGGATCAGTATCTCACCAAATAATTCTTTTTTGCTCTCGTTCTTTAACGTATATGCTGCCTTTAATCGACTTTTCCCCTATTCTTTCCTTTTCCAGAAATCTCTTCATTCTGGAGAATTTCAATTGCCTTCACTTCCTCTGGGATTCAAAAGGTACTTCTGACTATTGTGGGAAGGAGATATTCAATTAGATCATTGCTACTAATTTCCTTTATCTTAATAATCCCAACACTCCTACCCTTCTCCTTCGCTTCACTGAAAGTCGCTCCTCCCCTTATCTATCCTTTTCTCTTTCCTTCTATCGGAGAGCTATGTACTTGGACTCTGATCATCTTCCTGTTATAACAACTGTCCCTGTTTCTCCGTTTTCCGCCTCAACAAATCACCCCCTTCCTTCAATTTTTAGAAAGCGTTAGAAAGTCTGAAAGTCAAAAGTCGCTCCTCTCCTTATCTATCCTTTTCTCTCTCCATTTAGTGGGCGAGGAGAGGTTTGTGGCAGCCGCGAAAAATTTAGTGGAATAGAAGCGAGAGCAGAAAAAGGAATAATACTTCTTAGGAAATATAGTCCGTTGGAACTTGCACAAGTAGCCTCTGGCTCAGGTATACAAGGCATTTGGCAGGGATACAGAAAAGTGAGGTCTTAGGGTAAAGAGTGTAAACTAATCATAACTCCCCTAAAAGAAGAACAGTTGAAAAGCTAGGAGAGGAGGAAGATGAAGAAGAAGAACCAGCAATAGAACAGAGGACAGAATAAATTGATTTACGATCAGATTTAGGAGAGAGAAGCATGTCGCCTGCCATGCCTTAGATTTGACTTTGGCGATGACAAACGACGCATATTGAGAGGAAGAGATGTAAACCTGACGATTTTCATCGATTCTATGAGCAACAACAAAGGCTTTCTCCTTCTTCTCCAAGCAAAGTTCTCTTTGGCTACTTTTTTCTACTCCCTAGTACCCGCCTTTCTTCATTGTGTAGTTAGCTCTTTCTACTCCATGCTCCCACTCTGAGCCGCTCTCTTTCTCGCCAAAGTGCGGCTCTCGCTCACCTTTACTCTCTCCCATTTCCCAATCCTGTGATCCGGACTAATTGCTTTGGTCTTTTTCCTCTTGGCAAAGACCGCTCTGGCTTTCTTGCAAGCAGCTTACTTTATAACGATGGGGCCACTCTTTCTTTTGCGGCAGGCTTAGTGTGCAGGCTTTTCTGCTGAGACCTGGGCCATTCTGCAAGGTCTCGGGAGCACTGACAAGCCTGCCTTTTCTCTTATCCTATCGTACTTTTGCTCTGCCCTCGTCACAGTGATATCTTCTACGTCTTTCTTATTGCCTAAAATTCTCTGACACATCTAATAGAAACTGTCTTCTCTCTCCTCCTCTACTATCAAGCTGCAATGGGTTCCTGGAAAATCATTCTTCCGGGCAACGACGCGGCTGATGAGTTGACCAGACGTGGCGCTCTACTCCTGTCTCCTGCAGTCCCTTGTAATCTCTCTCCTCTGACTTCTCGTATCCATTCTTCTTTCAAACTAAAGGCGTGCTTTCTCATGTAAATTCTTTGACATACAGGCTCTCTTGGCATTCACTGAGAAACTTGAGCTTCCTCGTCACGCTTGCTTTGTCCTCTCGCGTTTTCGCTACAACCAACCCAACCTTCTAATAAACTCTTATCTCTATAGACTAGGCAGAAGTGAAAGCCTTCATGTAACGCGCGCGTTTATCTGACCCAAGATACTTCTTATCTCAAACTGCACTTTCCTGTAACGGACTCTTTGCGGCGTTTGCTATTTGGCCACTCTTCCTCTCTTTCTAACCTCTGGTTTAGACCTTGGGGAGTTGTCTGGCTTTTGAGGCTCCATGGTCTCCCTCCATGCTTTTTCCCTCGAAGGGGGGGAGGCTCGGGTAACAACAATATGAGACCTACCTAACCAGAAGATTGTGCACTTGTCAGCTTATGCCTTGCCAGACAGATACCGTAGTCAATGGACCTAGCATAGGATTAGATGTTATTGAGAATAGCCAAGCCAACTCCATGCTGCAAAAAAGCTAGCATAACTTTTGGCAGAGCAATGTCAATGGAGCGATGTTTTAATATGCATTACGTTATTTTTTATTTATCTCACTAAAAGGCTGTCTACATAAGATTTTAGACTCCATAACAATACTGCAAGCTTGTTTTGATTTTCCACTTTCAGCACATAAACTCCAAAACTTCATAAATTCTTTCCACTGGCAAAGAAAGTCCTCTCAGTACCTGCTTCTAGTGCTGCAGTAGAGAGAGTTTTCAGTCAAGGTGGACTTGTTACGAAGCCATGTCGTTTACGTTTTTAGATAAACTGCTGTGTGATTCAACAATGTTAAAATGCAGTAAATGTAATCTGCCAAATGGCTGCACCTTGGACATCGACAGGTGGAAAGTAAAGAAATTGTAGGTACAATTACACTCTCAGTCTGTTTCTTTGCTGGAGCTTTTTCTTTCGACTTCTGTTTTATACAAGCAGCAGTACATTTTTTAAGGCTGTTACTGTTCAAGCCATGGTCAAAGTTTTTTTAATTTCTGTTACTTTTAAGTCAAAATGTTCTTGACTTGCCAAATCTTTGAATTAAATTAGATTTAAATGTCACGCAAAATAGCATCACACTGAAACAAAAATCTCTAGCCTACAGTAGAAGGGATGATTCACATTCTTTAATGTGATTTTTGGTTTGTTAAATCCAAAAAGACCGCTTTTACTTACTGTCCACTGCATGTTTTCGTGTTAAACTGCGTTTGACATTTGGCCAGAAATGGCGATTGTTGGTGATGGATGAGACGCGCATCTGAGGTACAGTAGACGCCGCTTAATGTGACCACTTTGGGACCAGGACATTTTGGTCATAATATCCGAATGGTCATAAAAACCGAAGCCGCCGTAACCGCACCTGAATCGAGGCCGTAAGCCACAAGAAGTCCAAATACCGTCAAATTTTTCGTTTATTAAAGTAACAGCGTGACGTTGGCAGTAAAACAAAGTACAGTACTGCAACAGTACAAGTGATGAGAAAACTAAGTACAGTATGTAACAATATGTACAAGCGGTGGTACAGTATAACAAAGTAAATAACAGTTCGGGTAACGGTTAATCGAAGTAACACAGGGCTTCCCAAACTGGGGGTCACGTAATGATGTTGAGGGGTCGCAGAGAGTATACCAATTTTACACAAAGTACTGCATATACTATAGTTACTGTAGTATTTACTATAGTATAAGCAGTACTTTATGTAAAATTGGTGCACTCTCTCCAACCTTTGATGGTCGTTAAAAACTATTGCAATTGCGCAAAACATCATTCTTAACTTAGCTGTAGAGTCTACGTAATATAGGCGTAGCTATAGTATCAAATAGTGGGACTTTGTTAATTGACAGCGGATGGACTTTTCCGCATTCGTATCACGTGGAATAACTGGATGCATAACTTTTTTGTTTCGTCACTTCGGTATCATGTGGCACAGCTGGATGCATCACTTTTTGTTTCGTCACTTCAGTTTATGGCGCCATAGCGCTGTGCAGACGAGAGAATTGTAGCTAAATATTAAAAAAAACTGATCTAATCAATGGATAGCTGGTTAAAAAAACGAACGATAACGGTAATAAGCCTACTGCAGATGATGTTGAAGCAACGGTAGAGGTAGATGCAACACTGACTGGCAGATAGATGAAAGCTCAATGAGAAAAACGAGGCTAGTTACATCAAAAACTTATAACAGCAGTTTTTGCAGTATGGTTTCGCTTTGATATCGGAAAACAATGACCACCGTTCACTTTGTTTGATTTGAAAAAAAGCGTTGGCAAGTAAGAGTCTTAAGCCAGCCAAGTTGAAACGACATCTTCACACCAAGCATGATTCTCATCGCAACAGGCCTGTGGAATTTTTTCATCGCTTTCTGCGAACATCGAAAAGAGAAAGACAATCATTTGAAAGTAAATGTGTAAATGAAGGGAAGTATACACAAGCATCGTTGTAGGCTTCCTTGTTGATTGCAAAAAGTAAGAAACTTTACAACATAAGCGAAATTTTCTTCCATCGGCTGCAATTGAAATGAGAGCAGTTGTTCGCGGCAAAGGAGAGGCCAATAAAATGCGAAAAATTTCATTGTCAAACAATACTGTCCAAGCGAATTTCCAAAATAGGCAAAGATCAACGCGAGCAACTCATTCTACCAATTAAAGCACTGCATTTAGTATGTAACTTTTGGAAAACCTTTTTATGCCTAATCACTGCTTGTGTGATCAGCTTTACATAAGGATATTAGTTTTAGTCCATAGTTGAGCGGCTAGCGATACGTCAAAACGAACCTCGTTCAAAAGTAAACGGCACGTAGGTCTTGTGCTTTGTGTTAGTTTGTTTTATAAAAGTCAACGTTAATGCTATTAGGGGATCTCTTGGCCCTTAGCTAGCCCTGCTGATGAGTCCAAAAGGACGAAACGCGTCCAGGGATGACTTTGTAAATTTGAAAATATCTATCAATAGCATTGCTGCCTTCGGAGGCCTCGCGCCTGCAGCACCCGCTTTGCTTATAAGACGCTCTCTATCGATCGTAACCACTTGGAACTAGCAATATAAAATAAATATAATGCTTATTCCGTTTGATAATGTTCAATAAAAATGAAATCAAGCACCATTTTTATTGTTGATAATACATGTACATGCACAATTGAATTGCTTTTACTCCCGTTTCTTTGTTAATCTCATGGTTGTATAAAATATCTGAAAAAATGAAGATTTAGTAAATTGATAAAACATAACAATTTACTCTCTGTTCTTTTGTAAATATCATGGTTGCATAAAATTTCGGAAAAAATGAATATTTAGCAAATTAAATTAAACGAAATAATAAAAAAATACACGTTACAAGATATAAAATTAAAAATGGGCGTTATTTGTGCAGCACTCTGTATACTCAGGAACACTTACAACATGGCTTTGGAGATTATAGGTTTTAAAGTAATTTGCGTTGTAACTCATAATAATGCAATCAACAGAAAAGCAATGTTTCAGTTTGTTTTGCCCCCAAATTGTCTAATATTTATCATTTTTTTAACGACTCGACTGTTATTTTTATGCTTGATACTGTGCATATTTTAAAGTGCATTTGAAATTACTGGCTAAACCAGAATAACAGTAGACAAATTGTAATGTGCATTCGTAATCAACACAAAAAGTTACCTTTATTTAAGTTAGGTACTAATCAACTAAAACACAGCAAATCTACATGCAAATCAAATAAAATTTTTGGTAATCTTTGAATTATTTGCTTAAAAACAAACATTTAAATAGAATGGTTCTGCCACTTCAACTCAATTACCTTGCAATGGGCCGCTTAAATTACACAACATGGAAGCGCTTAATTACACAAAAAACATCTCTGAGCAATACGTACGTGTTATCTTGCAACTTACATGAATAATTTGGCCCAAGCAAAATTGCATAATTGAGTCGGGTGGTTCTGGATGCATTTCTCAAAAGCGTTAAGCCTATACTGCATATAACACAATGTATTTGTATTTCCTACATTTTAGTGTGGTTCCTCCATTGCCACACTTTCTAATAGCAGCAGTAATTTTGCATTTTTTAGCTCACCCTATTAAATGGACTAATCAGGAAAAAGGTGGGCCAAATAGAAAATTGCTTTTGAAAATATTTCATAAAAACATTTCAAAAGTGCTACTCCACCTGGATGAAAAACTGAATTCAAGTTATTGCCACTAAACCATCGCTTTATTAGTTTACAACGTGGTGGCACATTGTTAACTCAAAAACGCCTTTGAAAGGACAACGATTAAGAAATTTCTTCTTAATGCCATTAACATCAAACAGAGATTCAGATGCAAGGAAATTTCTGGATTGGTTTGTGGATTGGATTGAAAGATGGCAGTCTCAAAATACTGAAGGAAAACTTACCAAAGAAGCTTTCATAGCATTGTCTCATACATGCAGAGCTTTGCTGGAAATTGCAGAATACTGTTTGGAAGAACTTGGTGTTGCTAGGAAAATTTCAAACGGATGCCCAAGAAGCACGTTTTGGCCAGTACCGGCAGCTGGTTGGCAGGAATTTTAACATCTTTTTGCATCAAGTCTATGAGTGCGAAAAAAATTTGAATGATTTCTGTACTTAAATTAAAAAAAAGACGTGCAGTTGACCGTACTTCAAATTGACAGGAGCAAATGCGTTGACGAAACCACTGCATTCAATGTAATTCCAACCTCTTTTTTAAATGAGGATTTTGCAAGTGCCTCAGGTATATGCCAGTAATAACATACATTGCCTGGTGTTACAACTACTGCATCAATAAAAAAATTGGATTGCATAATGCAAAAAAAACGAGTTACGCGTAGCGTTGGAGAGCTAGAAAACAGTAAAAATTCACTCATCAAAGGTTTGAGCAGAGGAAGTTTACTTCGTTTCTGTTGAGATTTAGTGCATAGCGCTTGGGTGACTTACATGATTTTATACAAATTATGAGATCCTGAAATTTTTCAAGCGTCTCCTTCTCAACAAAAGTTGGCTATTAATTGTGTAATGGCAGTGTAGGAGGCGGAGAATTTTATGTTTGTTCATGAAAAGAGTTGCAGTCTTTATCATAAAAAACTGGTTGTTGTTAAAATAACAGTATCGATTTGCACAAACACGCTTTTAAATAACTTTTGTTTGAAACCTAATGACTGTACTGCTTTTGAAAAGCAAGGAAAAAAGAAGTTGCAAACTTTAATCACGTAACCATATACATTAATGACCACTTTTAGGCTATTTTAATGGTGTCTTGCTGTAGTCGACTCTAATATAACATCAAACTTTCCAATTGTGTGGATCATTTTCGTCGTTATTACTGTCTGCAACTTCTTGTGGACTTGTGGTAAGCGTGTTTGAAAATGTTTCTCATACTGAGAGTGTTTTTAATTTCATTGTAGTGCTGTAATTTGCATTGATAATTTTGAATCTATTACATTTTTATCACTATATATTATCTTAAATATTTCTTGCTGAAACCTTTTATTCTTTGCTGCTTGTATTCAACTGTGAATTTTTACTTGAGCGTGAAATGTTATGACAATGAACAGTTATTTGTGAAATAAATTGCAATGCTTTATGTAATATTGTTTTGCATTTTCAAAACAATGCACTTTGGTTGTTGCTTAAAGATTTGTTTTGCCATGATTCTATTTGATAGATTCTGATTATAATCTCCCATCTCTCAATTTCCGTACTTTCAATAGCAAAACAGCAGCGACCTCGCTGGCCCGCGTCGATTTTTGCAGTAAACGGCTTTATTTCTTTCGGCGGCCTTGGTTAGTTTTAGTCCAACATCCTTCGAGACCGAGTGGAGTCAAACTCCTTGGGAACCATGCATGACCCGAGTTGAGTCTGAGTCCATTTTTGAAAAGCGTTAGTTGAGGCCGAAGCTGCAAAGCTGGAATGCTTTTGAATCCAAATCTACAAAATCTCGAAGTTGACGAGCTTGAGTCCTTAAAATCTCGAATTTACAAAAATTTTCCTAAATCTATTTTGTTTCTGCATTGCATACAGCCCTAACAAGTCACAAAAACGCTTGGTACTTCACAGTAATTGTAAAACGTTCTGCAGGTGCCCGCAAAGAATTAACTCTTTGAACAAAGTGGTAAGCTATTCAGAAAATACAATAAATTGATGCCCGATTACTAAATACAGTAGGCGCCGCTTATTATTACCACGGATAATATGACCAGCCGCCTATTATGACCAATTTGTTAGGGTCCGGAATTTCTCCATTTAAAATCCTTCATTTAATATGACCAAATTTCGGATAATATGACCAACATATTATCCGAAATTTGGTCAACGTATTATCCGTCAATGGAAGAGTTCGATACTTTTACTGGACAAATAAGTGATTTTTTGCGAAAACATCTTGCTCAGCGCGACGTTACCGAGTTTTTTGCACCAAAAACTAACTTAGGTACGTGCATAACATTTTGAATTTGTTTTGTGGTGCTTCGATACGTTACTTCAGGGTTTCCCAACTTTTTCGCTCGCAATCCCTTTTAATCTCATAAAATTTTCCGCGACCCTTCACGGTTAAAATGATAAATAGTGCGAGATATGCATTTGTGGTAATTATTGAAAGGCGAAAAATAAAAAAAGCTACCGGTACTCAAAGCCTTCTAATTTACACTTAGGTAGCTTATTGGAAACAAAACAAAAAGCAAACACATTCAATGTAATGAGTGCGGCTGCCTTCTGTTACAAAGCATGTCCTGCCCTGGCTCAATATTTGTTAATACTGGTCTCAAGGCGGTTTCGATGTAGCTTAGGCTGAAACGGTATTTTGTTTTGATTGCCCTCAACGTTGAAAACGATGACTTGCATTGATGCGACGAGACAAACAGCAGGAGTGCGGTTACTGCTGGGTCAGATAATGATAGATATTCCGCTCTAACGCTAAGCCAAAAAGTGTGAAGCTGTTTTCAGAAAATTCAGGCCGCAACTTAGATTCAAAAGATAGATCAGCAAGCTTTTTCTGAAATTTAAGAGAGAGGTGCTCGGTACTTTGTCAGTCAATTCATCAAGCTGAATGGTAAATTTACGGCTTTCTTTAAGGCATGACTGGCCGCACGTAGTGCATGGCAGCGAAACTCGGCGCGCGAGGAGGCCAGTCCCAAAGACGCGGGTTGGAATCCTACAGGCGCATTGCATTAGCGTTGACGTTTAAGAATACAATGTACGCGTAACGTTAAAAGGGCGCTTAACTGATTTCGGTGGGTCCCAAATAACTGCACCGCGGCTTATATAATGCACGGCCGCCAAGAGGTCAACCACTTCGCCTATTCCACTCCGAGCATAGCTACCAATTCCGGCAACTAGCACACCGCACGGGTAATAACTATTGTGTTGTATAGCCTGACCCGATAGCCGAAGTAACTAGCGCCAGATACCACTTAACAATCACACGCGGAGATTCCCCCACACAGTTCTTCGGCAGGGTTTGCGCGATTACCCTGCTCGAGCTACTGACAGGGCCCCCGCACCACAGGAGCACACCGGAACGGGCGTTTCACCGAACGATGAACTTGTTAACATGAACGGTCCGAATGCTCCGGGCCTGGATATTAAGCTTGGGGGATGTATACATAGCGAGCGATATTATAAAGTGACAATGCATTCATGTTTAAAAAAATAAAGAATAATCAAAAAGATTTTAATTTTGTTTCACTTTGGACGTTACTTATGTCGCACCCTGTACAATTTCAGCTAAGACTTTGCACGTAGATAAGATATGGACGACATCTTTATGTGAGAAAACAAGCTAGAAATCATAAAAGCAACAGCTGACGTAGCTGCGCTGCCACAGTTAAAAGCAGAAACAAATATTATAGTTCTCCTTTTTATAGTCAAAAAATGATTTCAAATATGTTTCATTCAAAAGCAAGGTAACTATTTTATTCCTTTTGGATAAATTTTTAATTTTTGGCGTACCTAAGATAAAAAGGTTATGTCCATTTATTCTGCAGACGGATACATTGACGACGATAAAATAATTTTGAGCATGGTATTTGATACAGCAACAAAAAGGTATTACTTCGTTTTAAAAATCTGTGAACTTGAAGAAACGTGAGAACGTGACTTGAGAAAATGAAAGAAATGACCTGAGAAACGTGGTAAAGCAAAGCACTAAATATGAGGAAGTCATCATCAAATGTAGTTATTCGTAACAATTCGTATGGTTAGGCAAAATTTAAACTGGTCGTTTTTTAAAAGTGTCAACAATGACAATGGGAGTTGTTATTTTTGTTTATACTTTTAAAATGTTCAGTTTGATTTGCAGAATGCAAATATAGAGATAATTATTCACTACGTACTCCCTCAACTTTACTAGCTGAGGCTGCATATTGTTTACCGAAAAAGATTCTATTTTGTCGAATAATAAGTCCTGATTATTTTTTGATCAGGTTAGGACGTGATTGAATATAACGTTACAATCTCTTGGTGCCTACTTTTTGTATTGATACCGGAATACTGATTTCAGCACCTCTAGACATCTGGTGCCTCAGTAATAATATTATTGCAATTTTTCATTTCTTTTAACTGTTTCCCTGTCGATTGGAAGTTTGGTCAAGCCAACTTTGTCATAGTGAGCTTTTGCGGCATAGTTCAATGTCTTGGATATGATATCCGTTCAACATTACTACTGGTGACAGACCTAAACTCTTCTGTGATGTATTCTTGAATTGGAGCATTCCCCTTGATTATTTTTCATTTGTTCACAACTGGAGTTATTAATTTCGTCAGCATTTACCAAACAAGTTTGCCTATTTGACAGCAGGCTCTGCAACAGAATTTCCCTTTGAATACCTTGGGTAAGATGGGTGCCACTCAACATGTCATTGCCTTAAAAAGTCATTCACGTCCGTAGAACGAAAAGGGGACGCCATCACTCCAAAATAATTAGTAAGTGTAGTTGTAATGAACCTTTCTCCGAAGAAACTTGGTGAGGAAGCATTGTAGTCTTGAACCGGGATTTTTACATATAAAATATTTCAAATACAATTTGCAATAATTAAAAATTTGTCATCATTAAATTCACACCAATCATAAAAAGTTGTTTGAAAAGAGTGCTTTACGATTACAAAATATATTGAAGGTTGTTTGTCATTTCTTGTTTGATTAGACTCACGCTTTGCACCAGTCCCGTAGCACTCCAACTTCGGCCCCCTCCCAAAGTAAGCGCAAGAGCCCCTGCGCACAGGTCATATCACTTTAGAGGTGTAAAATTGAAAAGCTGCATTAAGAAAATACACCACAATTTGTACATAAGTAAACAGGCTAATGTCAGAATAAAGCATGCCGATACCGAAGGTGCAAGTCATAAAAAATTCGGCACCGATGCCAGAGTTCAGTAGGACATTTATGCAGACACTGCGAAACGAAAGCAATGACACTGAAAAACATGAAAAACTTATAAAAACACAGTATCATTTAAATAGTCTGGAGCAAACCTTTTTGTTCGCAAATGCTGTTATGACATTGTCATAATCAAGAGATCGGGCGCAGTCATTTTCGATTGACAACATGGCTAATGAAGATAGTCTACTGTCTGTCATAGACGTTCTATTAAAAGTTTTGATCAGTTTCAATTTGCTGAAGCTTCTTTCAGCGCTGGCAACAGTCACGGGGCAAGTTAGTAAGATTCGAAGTGCGATGTACACATTCGGATACAATTCAAATAAATGAGTCTTTAGAAGATAGTTGAGAAAGTCTTGAGCCGTATTGAGATTGCGTTTTTTTTGTAAAATTAAAACAAACCGCTGTAGCTCGGCGCTCATTTCATCAGAATCAATGTCACCGAACTTTTTTTGGAACTCTTTACAGCAAGTAAGAAGAGCATTTTCTTGTTGCACAAGCAAAAGTTTGTCTCGTGTGTACAAAAACGAAAAGGCGGAAGAAACCTCACGTAACAAATTAAAGCGCTCCTTTATTGACATAATAGCCTGGTCTACTAATGGATAGAAAAAGTTGCTTTTAAATTTCAGTTCAGGAGTAGCTCGTTGTTCCTCTTCATCTTGGTAATCAAGCAATCTTCTTTTCTTTCCACTTCTTGACGGAGGAAAAGAAGGATCAATATCCAATTCCTGTGCTATTTCAACAGCAGATGTTGCGGCACTGTCATAACCCGTTGTGCGATAGTTTTGCAAAAACTTTTCAGTTGCCTGGATTTCCGTTTCCATTGTATGAAGGGAGACTCCATACGATTGAAGAATCTTGCTTGCTTTATTGACTTGGAATAGGATATCATACCAAATAAACACCGACAAAAGAAAACTCCATTTTGATAAATGAGCTATCAACGATTTTGTTTCTGAGGCAGCTCTTCCATCTTTTCTTTCTATGGAAATGGCTTCCAAGTCTTTCAGTGCCAGCAACACCTCTTTTAAATTGTATCGAAGAGGTTTGATGCATTTAATTCTGCTTTCCCAACGAGTATCAGATTGTGACTTTATGGACAGCTCCACATGTTTCTTCAAAATTTCCCAACGCTGAGCAGAGGAAGAAAACAGCACATACAACCTTGTAAGTACTCCAAAAAATGTCAATGCTTCCGTCGATGAATTAGCACTGTCAACAACAACTAAGTTAAGGGTATGGTTTGCACAGGGCACGTAAACAGCTTTGGGATTGATGTCTAGCATTCTTGCTTGGACCCCAGAATGTTTTCCTTTCATGTTAGCACCATTATCATATGACTGACCTCGACAATCAGACAATTCGAGTTGCAGTTCGGTCGCTTTTTCTAAGAAAGCGTCCAACAAGCCTTTCCCAGTACTGTCACTTATTCTCAAGTAACCAAAAAATGTTTCTTTAACAACAGCAGCTTCTTCATTACATAGTACATAACGGAGAATGACAGACATTTGTTCATGATGTGACATATCTGGAGTGCAGTCGAAAATTATAGAAAAATATTTTGCCAATTTCAATTGCTGTAAATTTTCTTTTTCAACTTCTGTCGCTAGCAATTTAATTAGTTCATTTTGTATGGTAGGACTCAAATAGTGATCTTTAGTGTTTTTATTCTTGATTCTGTCTTGAAGCTCTTTTAGGATCGGATCTCTTCTTGCCAAAAGCTCAAATATACCCAGAAAATTTCCATTGTGAAGAGATCCTAAGACTTCTTCAGATCCTCTAAAAGCAAGATTTCTTTCCGATAGAAACAAGGCAATGTCGATAAGTCTCTCTAAAATCGGTTGTTACAAGTCTGCTGAACTGAAAGTAGTCACGTAGCCAAAAAGCAATTTCAGACTAACTTGGGCCCCCAAAGTTGGCCTGGGCCCCCCCCAATTGGGGGGTTTGGGGGGCGGCTGCTACGTCTCTGCTTTGCACAATTTTTACTGGTATTGTTGATATCATACTTCAATCCTCAGCCAATAAACAATAAAACGCGCTCTTTCTTTGTGCCCTTAATGCCTCTGAGGCCAGGCTGCAAGTCAGACAACAGATTTTACGAAACTTAGGCGGAATAAGCAAGCATGCTCTTTCAAGAACAAAGCCACCGTCACCTGTTTATAAGACCCACTAATATTCCAGTAAGAGGTAAGAGGTCAAGTAAAGCATGCATGGCTTGAAGAAAACCTTAATTATTTGTGTTACAAAAAGTTGATATGCAATGTCACCGACTGGTTCTTTTTTACATTGCTCAATTTAAAAAGTGAAATCTTCCGTTTTGGCTAGGTCTAAACGACAGACCAGAGCGAATGCTTGAAAGGGTTCATGTTGTTGATTAGTTTCATTTGACTTGTGAACTGAGTTTCGCAAAAAGAAATCAGGAAGTTTATTCTGAATGCCTGGGATATACCAGGTTGAAATTGCAGTCCATAACTTCATTCGGCCTTCAATATTCTGAAGTTCTCCATGTCGTCGTTTCTGCGCTTGTTGGAAATTTTTGCAAGTGGATAATGATTTACAAACTCGTATATTTTAAAATCATTTTTCACTGAAAACTTATGACTTTTTCTGGTGGTTTATACTATTTTCTGATAGTAATTTTTTTCTATCAAGGCACATCATAATTCATCAGGCCTTGCACCTTGTATGAATCGTTTTCCCACTTTCACCACCTTTTATTTGAGATAAGATTCAAGACCGGAATATAAACTCGTATAGTCAAATACAGGGTGACACAAAAAAACGGTCATCACCAAAATTCGAATAACTTCCAAAGTTTTATTTATATTGACACAAAATTTCAGCTACATTAAGTCACGTCCTGTGTAGCAGACAACTCGAAAATTTCAGGTCTGTACTACAAAACCTCTTTGTTTCACTGGCGCTCAAAAAATGTGTTCGAAATGAGCTCCTCGGCGCTGCAGGCACACTTGGATCCGGCGGGCAAAATTCTCGATGACCCTCCCGCATTCCTCCCTTGGGATCGCTCTTATTGCTGCTGTGATTGCTGCCTTCAGGTCAGGGATACTTTGGGGATTGTTGGCATAGACCCGGTACTTAAGGTATCCCCACAGATAAAAATCTGGGGGGTTCAAGTCCGGTGAATACGGCGACCACTTCGGGTCACACCTGCGGCTGATCAGTCGGTCAGGAAAACGCTGCTGTAGCCATGCCAATGATTCTTTTGAGGTGTGGGGGGTGGCACCATCCTGCTGGAACCACTGGAGGACCCTGACGACCTCTCTCCGTCGACCAAGTGCTGTCCAGAACTTGCCAAGCACCTGGACATATCGCTCGGTGTTGATTGTCACACACTACTCATTGTCGTCCTCGAACCAGAATGGTCCAATGATGCCATGTTTGGAGATGGCAACCCAGGCAGTGCACTTCAGAGAGTGTAATGGCCTTTGCAGACAGTGCTCAGGGGATGTGCTTCCCCAGAAGATGTTGTTTTTAGAGTTCACGTGACCCGACAACAGAAAATGTGCCTCGTCCGAAAACCAGACATTGTCAAGAAAGTCTGGCACAGCGTCAATCTTGTCGCAAAACCACTGACACATGATCACGCGCTTCCTCATGTCATCAAGTGTAAGCTTTTGTTTAATCTGTATCCTGTAAGGATACAGGTTGAGATCTGCGATCAAAATTCTCCGCACGGACTCTCGGTTGATTCCAAGCTCCTGACTTCGCCGACGCACAGACTTGCTTGGGCTGCGGACAACAGAGTCTCTGACTGCAGCAACGTTGTGCGGTGTCCTTGATGATTTCGGTCGTCCAGAGTATAATTGTCTGCTAGTGTCTTTACGATTGAGGTTATGCACAGTCCCATGGGTTCTGAACTTGTTGACCCATCTGTAGATCATTGAATGAACAGGAAATTCACGACATCTAAACCGTTCTTTGAATTGCAATTGAGCTGCGTGGATAGACTTCTGCCGAAAATATGCCTCGACTATAAATATCTTTTGCTCAGTAGTCCATGGCATCTCGAGGGTCAAATTTGGTAGACTCTTATAACATTAATACTTATTGGTAAATCTGAAAAATGGAAAGAATTGATTAATTATTTCAAACGTTATTCAACTTTAGGTGATGACCGTTTTTTTTTGTGTCACCCTGTAACTGTAATTGCAGCTCAATCCGATAACAAGCAATCACATTTTTACAAATCAAAATGTCCTTTACTTTTCCAATTTCGGTTATCAATCAGTGAATAAGTCATTAGTTTTACGTAGCAGTGGTCTTAGCGGCTGTAAAGCCGTCACCAAATCTTTTCTAAAAAGAGCTAATTGATTTTCGATTCCTTGAAATGACTGTTGGCCAGTTAAGTTTTCAGGCTTTTTGGAGTTGTAAATGGCATGTAAATCCTTATTGTGAATTTTGTAACCGCTTTAATTAAGAGTAACACTGGAAAAGGTTGTTTCGAGTTCATCATCCTCCGTCAAGTCGATGTCGACTCCTAATGACTTCATAAACTTCATAAGACTTCACAAACTTCATAAACTTCATTATTCATTTGTTCCTATTTATTTCAAGTTTTAGAGAACTTTTAAGGTTGAGTCCCAGTTTCTCCTTGATATCATCTAGCCTTCTCCTTCTTCATTCCCTTCCACCATTCCTTGCATAATCACTTTTTCCAAGCTGTTGCCAGTTCTGAAGATGTGTCCGCAATACTTTAGTTTGCCTTGCTCAAAGATATTGAGGAGTGAATTGTGGGGCTATATTTGCTCTAGAACTCAATCATTCGTTTTCGTGGTATCTCATGGAATTCTTAGTAGCCGTCCCAAGTCCACATTTCCAATGCATTCAGTCTCCGCTGATCCGCTCTACGTAGCGCCTAACTTTCGCTGCCATATGCCACTACTGGGAACACAAGAGAATAAACCAGTTCTGTTTTTGTGGCTACAGATATGTCCTTATTTTTCATTATTTTTGTTAGTTTAATCATGGTACTGCAACCCATGGCTAGCTTTCTCCGAATTTCTTTTTGACAATCTGCATCGTCACAAATAACACTGAACAACAAAAAAAAATTTATCGCATGTATCTGAGGGTTTTTCAACTGTTTTTGGCTAATTTGGGGGCGCTGATTTCGAATCTGAAGCCGGATTTTTTCTATCACGTCTAGTTTCTGAGATACTGAAAACTGTCATTTTGTGTATTTTCGTTTGAATTTTACGTAATGGTATCACTGCGATAAACTTTATATACCAAAAATGGCATACAATTAATCTAAGTGATCAATGCTAATACTTAGCAGTCACAAGAACAAAGTCAGTTAGCACAAACTCAAAATTTAATGAACAACTGACCTCAGTCATACTTACAAATAACGCTACTTGAGTATCTATAACAATTTAGGGCGTTTAGCACTGCGAATATAAGATGAATCATTTTCTCTCTGCAGAAACCAGCAATAGTCACCCATCATGCTAGCGTTAGACTTTCCTTTATAGCGGCTTTCAATCACAGCAATGTCTTGATGGAACCGTTCTCCATGCTCATCACTCACTGCCCCCAAGTTCGGTGGAAAAAAGTCAAGATGAGCATGGAGGAAATGCAGCTTTAATGACATTCGGCAACCTAATCGTTGGTAGGCTTGCAACAGGTTTTCAACAATTTCTACAAAATTTTCAGCTTTATATTTGCCCAAAAAATTGTCGACAACCTGTTTAAATGATTTCCAAGCATCCAATTCTGTAGAATTAAATTTTTCTGTAAACTGGTCATCCAGCAGTAGTTTTCGAATTTCCGGCCCAATAAACACTCCTTCTTTCAGTTTGGCTTCGCTTTTGAAAAGTCCAAATTTCTCTTTTAAATACATAAATGCAGCGCCGTCATGATTCATTGCTTTGACAAAGGTTTTCATCAGCCCCAGTTTAATGTGTAGTGGAGGTAGAAGGACATTTTCGGGATTTACCAGAGGTGTGTGTTTTACGTTAAACCTTCCAACTGTCGGATTTTCACGTGGTTCCCAAGCTTTTTTTCTGAAGTGGTTAGTGTCATCTCGGCTATCCCACAGACACAAGAAACACATGTATTTAGTGTAACCTAACTGCAACCCAACAAGTAGTGATATAACTTTTAGATCTGCGCAAATCTTCCAGCTATGTTTAGAGTAATTGATAGCCTCCAAGCAAGTTTTCATGGCTTCATATGTCTCTTTCATGTTTACAGCGTGAGCTACAGGTATAGATGGTTTAACGTTCCCGTTATGTAGCAAAACTGCTTTTAAACTAGTTTTGCTAGAGTCGATGAATAGTCTCCATTCATCACTGTCATGTTCGTAACCTAATTCGATCATCAAGCCAGAAACATCTTTGCAATAGCACAAGTTGTCTTTAACATCGAAGAAGGATGATAACTTTTCATGACGAAGTCGAAACTTGGAAATTTTAGTGTCTTTTTCAAGCAAGTTCCACTGCTTTAAACGTGAACCTAGTATCTCAGCTTTGTCTTTAGTTAATGTCAAATCTCGCACCAGATCATTTAACATGCTTTGATTAATCAAAGTCGGTTTTTTAGTGATGCATCCTTCCGTGTCCTCTTCACTCTCACATGCTTCACTGCCTGTCCTTTCATGCTCAGTTGAGGATTCTTCTGATTCTTGTTTTTCAAGTGAAGGGGGTGAAGGAACAGGCAAATCATTTCCATGAGGAACTGGTTTAAGGGCAGAGTTACAATTTGGATATACAATTTTTGATTTGTTTTTCCGGGAAAATCCTTTGATGTTGGTTAAGCAAAAATAGCAGTCAGTTGCATGGTCTGTCTGCTCACGCCAAATCATTGGTACAGCGAAAGGCATTTTCATTTGCTTCTTATTTATCCACCGAAGCAACTGAGTTTTGCATGCATTGCAGCAAATATGAGGAGCCCACAACTTGTCTTGATCACCAACTGCACAGCCGAAATAACACTTGTAAGCTATCTTCACTTTCGAAGAAATATTTCGACGATGTGTAGATGGAGTGTACTTCCCGCAAATATAGCAAAAACTGTTGGGATTATTCTTACACTTTCTTCTATTGTTTGACATTGTCAATGGACACAAGATTCTACACTATAATATAGCTGTAACACAAATGGTAAAAAAGCTAATCATATATTTATATTTGATAAAAAAAGTTTAAGCCAGTCCTCTTACTCCTCTCCAGCTATATCACGAATTCAGTTGTTTTACATTATTAAATTATTAAATGTTTTCAATCAATAAATTCAATAAAACACTTATTCTCAAACTTTCCTTCATTTTCACACATCTGAACAATATAACCTTATTACTCATACAAGTTTGAAGGCAGTGATATCAATAGCAATGAGTAAAGCTTGCTAGCGTACAGTGATTCAATCGGTGTTGATAGGTGTGGAATGCGTTATAAGACTCCCTTACCGCATAAATTTGATATAGGCTAAGTTCAGATATTAACTCCCATGCTTCTACCCTTCAGTTGGTTTTACAGCAATATCAGCTTAAGACCAGCTGTATCATCACTTTCATATACATTGCTTTGATAGAGTTCAATAAATATTGTTATTTGTAGTAGCAGCTATTGTTCACACTTTTAGGGATGGTGTAACAACATGTTGAACACAGTAATAAGAATGCATTGAGTCAGATTTCATCATATATTCAATATCTCAGAAACTAGACGTGATAGAAAAAATCTGATTGCAGATTTGGATTCAGCGCCCGAAAGTTACCCTAACACGCTCTTCAGGTTATCAGATACAAAATTTTTGTTGGACAGTGTAATTGACTTCAAGAAATTGAAGTTGTGTACAATTTTGATGCGATCATCCTCGAGTTTAAATTCCTGAAGTCTAGCTCTTTGATTTCTTTATATTTAGTCTCAAGCCTGCTTTATTGCTAGTTTCTTTGACTGTGTTTATGAGTAATCTCAAATCATCCAAGTTTCCAGTGATTAGTGTTGTATCATCTGCGTATCTCAAGTTATTTATCATTCTTCCTTCTATTGTTATTCCTTGTATTGTCTCTATTCCACCTTTTCTCATTATGCTCTCCACATAAAAATTGAATAGAAGTGGAGATAATATGCAGCCTTGACGTACCCCTTTTTCAAGTTTGAACTACGATGTGTTACAAATTTTGTCCACATGGTAGCTTCTCGGTTAGTGTGCAGACTATTTATTAGCTTTATCAAGTGTCTAGGTATCCCCAACTTTTGCAAGCTTCTCTATAGTAATTCATGGTCGACGCAATCAAATGCTTTGCTGTAATTAATGAAACACTCAAAAATATCTTTTTTTATTTGTCTCGCGTTTTACATTATCTAACGCAGATTTGCAGTATGGTCTCTAGTCCCTTTACCTTTACGAAAGCCAGCCTGCTATTGTAGCAATTCAAATTCTAAGTAGGATTGAATCTTTTTCTGTATGATTTTTAGTAAAACTTTACTTGCATGGGATATTAGAGTTATTTTGGGGTGGTTGGAGCATTTCTTTATGTCTCCTTTCTTAGGTAATAGCATGTATGTAGATCTCCTCCATTCAATAGGCCATTCGCACGTTTCCCATATCTTTTTACATAGAATTGTAACAATTTTTGCTCCTTCTTCTCTTGTTACTTTTATAAGTTCAGCCGGTATTTCATCTATTCCAGAAGATTTCCCACTTGAAATCTCCGTTTGTGACATTTGATACTTCTGCTTTTGTTATTGTGGTTTCTTGAACAAACGTCGTCGCTGTAAATACCTCTTTAACCCTGCTCTGGTACCATGGGGTCAATATGACCCCAGGCTTATTTGATAGGCTAAATATTCCAAACTTTGAGATTATAAGCTTTCATCTTGCTTTGTATTTCCTTTGCAGGTTCTTGTCAATTGTTTCTATTCATTCAATCTTATTTTCAATGTTGCCTTTTTTGAAATTTCACATTTTATTTGTTTGCGGTCATATTGACCCCATAAAAGAACCATTAATATTGTTGATTGTTCTTCAAGCTAAGCGCAAATTGGTGACCCCGCAATCACCACAGGTTGTGAAACAAATCATTTGCAGCTGTGGAATTTTACCAGAAGCACCACTAGCTGTTCAAAATATCACCCAGCATTGTCCAACAGGGCGCAAGAGATGCGAGATTGTCCGAGATTGAATGACAAAAAGTACAGATTCACCTGCAGTAGACGTCATGACACCACTTGCGAAGAACACAAGATGGTCTGTAACCAGTGTCAGAAGTAAAATATTTATGTATTGTGCACTCCACTACTTTTTTCAAGCAATTAACACAGACTGATAACAGATTGAGTTTTTCTACTGGTGGCAAAATGTATTTTTAGTAATAGGGTCATATTGACCTCAAGGTACTGCTAACGTGATTTTTTCATGATACCGGAGCAGGGTTGATTATTTTGTCCTTTTTATACAGCTCTTATGTTTACACCTTCAATCTTTCTTTAATTTCCTTTTCTTCTGCGATAATTTTTCCTTTCTTGTCTTTCAGAACACATAATTTGTAGGTCTTTTTTCTGTTATTTCTATTATATTTCATTAGTTGTTCAACTAGGCTTCTTTATCCCTTCTTGGTTGCTTTTGAAACTCTGCATTCAGTTTCTTATGTGATATTCCAACAGTTTTGGCTTTCCGCTTATTTCGTGCAATATTGATTGTTGTACTGGATAGCTATTGTGATTTTTTTGTTATTTGTCTTTTGGGGACGTTGTCTAGGGCTTTTTTTGATATAGCATGCTTGATGTCTTCCCATAAACAATTTGGCTCGACTTTTTCCAATTCTTTATGCATTAGTATGTGAAATCGATTACATGTGTTTACCTTGTAATTTTCAGTAATGTTATCCAGGTCAAAAGCAATCGGGTTAGAACTTTTCTTTTTGGCTTTCAATTTTGGTTTAAATTTGGAGATCAACAGTTCATGGTCAGATCTGCAATTTGCTCCAGGGAGAGTTTTTGCCAAACTTAAAGGAGGTCCGTAGCCTTCTTCTGCACAGAATGTAATCAATTTGATTCTTACTGTTTTCATCTGGTAATTTTCAACTTTATAACTTTCTTTTGGGTTGCTCAAACAAAATTTTAGTTATTACAAGTTCTTTGATGTAAAAGTTGATTAAAAGAGTTTCTGCTTCATTTCTTTCTCCCTGGCCAAAGCAGCCTGTTGTTTCCGCTTTAGATATTCCTCCAACTTTGGCATACCAGTCACCCATAATGATGAGTACGTTTTATTATGGTATTTTATCAACGAGAGTCTGGAGTTCTGCGTAAAAACATTCAATTTCTTCTGAATCAGCAGTACTGGTTGGTGCAAAAACTTGAAAAATTGTCATGTTCACAGGGTAACCTTGCTATTGTATTGTTATTAACTTGTGACCAGTTGGGTTGTATCCCAAGATGGCCTTGTGCATCGATTTGTCAAGTATTGCTGCTACGCCACATTGTTGCTTGGTTCATTTCCAGAAAAATATATATTGTATTTGTCTGAGCAAAAATGTCCTCTGCCAATCCACTTTAGCTCACTTATTCCCAGAAGATTGATTTTGTTTCTTTTCATCTGTGATTTTACGATGTCTAACTTTCCACAGTTCATAGTACGCACATTTCATGTTTCAGTTGTGCAGTTTTTCAGCTAGCTTAGTTCTTGTCTTGTCCTCCAGATGATCTTAGTCTTGAAACTTCCTTTTGGATTTGGCTCCAACACGTCATTGCAGATCGGTTTTGAAGTAATGGATTTTCGCTCAGCCCCAGTAAAATGATTGAGTGCATTCTGACCTGGGGACTTATCTTCTAGCACTATATCTTTCCCTTTGATTATGTAAATCATGTTCATGAAGTTTTAGGGTTAGTCAAAAAACAAATTTACTTAGTTAAAGTCGAATACCCAGTTTTGTATCTCAAATTTTTTAATCTTTTCGCAAAATTTTTCCTATAGCAACGTCGAGTGAAAAACTGCCGCACCAAAGCAACATTCTCGTTAAAGCAAGTCACAAAACAATATAGTATGCCAACCATTTACGAAAAACACACATTAAACTTTTATGTTACCCCACCTGTCAACTGTAAGTCACGCCAACCGCTTTTTACACTGACGAATACGAGATTTGCTTTAGGGACTGGTTTTTGCACTGTTTTTTTGTAATGCTATGAGCTGAGTAGTAACCGAGGATATCAAGCAAGAAGTGGGAAATTCTTGGTGTACAATCAAAGTTGATGGCACAAAGGACCCAACTGGTCCTGAAAACATTTCTATAATTATTCGTTTTTTCAACAAGCATTCTTTGAAAGTAGCGGAAGGTCTTGGCTTTATTGCGCACCGATTTGGGTGATGTAAAATCAATTAGTGACGTGATTTTGGCGGAACTTATGAAAGCAGGACTGACTTCATCAAAGATACTTATTCAAGTCTATGATGGCGCATCTGTAATGGCAGGACATTGTAGAAGAGTTCAACATTTATTGCAGGAACAAGAAAGTAGAAAAATTTTTCATGTGTACTGCCTGAACATTAATTTCACGTTGTAGTGGTGCACTCAATGTCGGTTGAATCAGGAATCAACGATGTTTTTGCACATTTGTAGTAGTCTTTACAATTTTTTTCGCAATCTCACAGTTGTACTTCACTACAATGTCGAATGGTCTGCTTGAGCAAAGGTGGACCGGTCATCTGGCTACACTACCGGCTGTTCTCAATTCTTTTCAACATATAACATTACTTCTCTAAGAAATTGGTACTTCAAGAACACATAAGCAGAAATATATATAGAGGCATCAGGAATGTTTCGATAGGTTCAGGAACAAAGTTTCTTGTTCATTGCAAAGATGCTTCACAAGGTATGTATTGCTACACAGTATAATTATTCTTATTGTCTCAGTTTCATGTAATTTGTTGATGATGACAGTTAAATATAAGCTAGAGCTGTGTTTTTCAGTCTTGTTATGCTGCTGAGCTACCATAACGACGAGTAGACTGCTTGGCTCCCAGATTAAAATAGGAGCAATTAAATGGCTTGCCTCAGATCTTATGAGAAGCTCATACCACAATTTATTTCAATGTTATCACCAGCGTGATGGCTTAGAAGATTAAATGAATATAATATTTCGGGGTTATGAGTGGTTTTGGAATTATCTGCTTTATAGACCCAAATTTAATTTCCCTAACGAGACTTGAAAAATGGCATTCACAATATCCCTGCTTGGCGCTTATCACCACAGGAGTAGTGAGGGACTCAAGCTCGCAACTTCGATAAGTATGGTCTGAGAAAGACCTTTAACATTATATCTGATGCCTCCCTATTTACAGTAGCAGACAGATGGTGGCGCCAGGCAGTCTACCTACTGTGGTGCCCAGTCAAACAAAGGACTGGCAAACAACACCGAACAGTTTATATAGATATGCCCCGAACGAAGAATCTAGCTCATACGAAGAGATCCAGCTCATACGAAGCCACAAATCGGGCGCTCCAAGTCTTTGGTTATTTCCGATAATATTACTGTTCGACAATCACAAGTTATATCTCTGTTTCAAGAACAGACTCAGGTCTCCAGTTTGGTGTGTTAATGTGAAAGACAGTGCGCCGGAAGTATGGGTTACCCATTGGTGCTTGTCGCTTAAAGAGAATTTCAGTTCTATCTCAACTTTAATTTTTTTTTCTTAAAATTGAGGCGACTTACAGTATTGTTCGAATAATTAGTTCTGACTGCAACTAACAGATAGGTTAAGATTGGCTTTTACTAAACACTTAATCATGATACTTTAAACCACGCATTTTTCGATGAAGAACAGAACAGATGTATTCGCAAAATACTTCAAGACTTTTAAAATTTCTTTACTTGTCGACCACACAAAACAATGTATTGTAATATATCAATCAAAAAGCAATCAGAAAACTCTCTGTTACTCTCGCTCTCTCTCTCGTGTGTAAAAAATCTCGTCGCGTTATATATATGAATGGGATGCAATCTAGAAAATTCAAGAACGACATGTCATGACAAAAAAGCACCTACTTCTAAATTACGTCATATCGGCAATTGAAAACCATCGAGAAGGAAAAGTGTGTTTTAGATCAGTTTTGAATATAAACACATGATCTACCATGATTACGTCATAAAGAAGGCATGTAAGATGCAAATCTTGACTTAAAAAAAAAGGTTTTAGTAAAAACAACCGGGATATAAACGCAAGTTTAGGTTTAAGATAATGCTATATTAGATTCACAAATAAAATAATTACAGCAGAACGAAAGCAGCAAATTACATAAGCTATACATATATAAACTGCTAGCTGGCTCTGCCGGCGTCGCCCGGCAGAGGCCCTCCATCAGTAATGTCCGGGTTTAGTACTTGGGTTCAACCGGCCAAGCCGGCTTCACCCATTCGGCTCTTGTGTGAGCAGTAGCGAAAAGTTAATGAGTTTTATGCACTTTCACAATTCTTCTACACGAAATTGTGATCACCATATTCTCTTAATCATGACTGGCAATGCTCCCAAAGAATTTTGCCACAAATTATCGTTAATACTTGCGAGGGAGCAGGGATTGTACATAATTAAAACTGATTGTAGCGGCAAAATGGTGGTTGCTTTCACAATTACAGAAATAAACTATTTAATGGTTTAGGCCCATTTTGCCAATTGGTGCTGCGGCTTTCCTATTTGTATTTGTGGTATTAAGTTCCTAATTTGGCTGGGCTATTGGTCTTGTTATTGGCATAGCGTCGAAAGCAGCTATTGTTCTCTCTAAATTCAGTTCTACAAATTGTTATGGCTATAATTTTATGTTAATTTTTTTCTTAAACTTGAGATTTTATTACAATGATGTAGAGTATAGACATAAATGACATAAATACCATAATAGGCAGCATATCAGCTTTATAGTATATATGACGGCGTTACCAGCAGAGGCCCTGTCAGTAACGTCTAGATTGAGTGGCGATTCAGCCGGCCAAGCCGACTTGATTTATCAGGTTCTTGTATGAAGAGTTAACAAACGTTTATGTGTTTTCTGCACATAAGATGTTTACGACTTTTTGAGCTCCTTTTCCTAGTAGAATATCTCAATTCAAGACCCTGGCTATGCCTTCGGTCTATGTGTTCTGTTTTTTGCTGACACTAACCCAAGGGAGCCTTGCGTTTCCCGTAGTTTGGAAGTAGGGATTACATTTCTGATATTAAGCTATTCTGAAGCAAAATACCAAATATGTCTTTCGTGTGGTGCGATAAAACACAGTGACGCTGTTTTCTTTTGATTTCCCCTTAAACTTTCTCAAGTCCTCGCTGGCTACGCATTATGTAGCATTTTTTTTCTCCCTGCTTGACGTGCTCTGAGGAGTTTAAAGAATCCTTGCTTTTCTCCAAATGTTTGGTTTGACCCCGGTAGCTCTATAAAACTATTGTAAAGCAAAATACTAATAATATGTTTCATGTGGTGCGATTTAACACAGTGACGTTAATTTTGATTTCGCCTCAAGCTTTCAATAGTCCCTGCTGGCTACGCATTATGATTCATACTCGTTTTTCCTTGCTTAGGTCTGCTCATAGAAGTTAAATAAATTCTTGTTTTTCCCAAATTTTCAGATTTGATTCCGGTAGCTCTATAAAGCTATTGTCAAGCAAAATAGAAAACATGTTTCTCCTAAGTATGGTGCGATTTTACCCCGGCAGGGCATACTGTTACCCTTGCCGATTTAAAACGTGTCAATCAATGCAGCTGCGCCAGCTTCACCGTACAAATAATTGTGACAGCAATAACAAAATGTTTTAGTAAATATAAGCCATAGTTCCTGTACATGTAATGGTGATCACGCTGTTTTAGCAATCAAGACTGGAAGTATTCAAAACGAAAGAAAGATGTCACAAACTACTATTCGTAATCATTACAAGTGTAAGAGGGGCGAAGTATGGCCAAAATTGATGGCATAGCCCAAATGATAGCCATTATGACAGTTAAAGAAATGAGTTATTTAGTGGTAGACCTATTTGACGATTTGGTGAGCCCCGCTTTCGTATTAATATTAGTGACATTAAGATTTTTGCCAGCGCTGTTTGCTGTAATTCGACTCTTGCATAAAAAGGGGTCATGCCCTTCTCCTACGTCATATAACCTATTTCCATAGGCGCCTATTAAGCTATTTTCAAACAAAACATTCCCTTGATTGATTGTTTGGATGTTTCCCCTTTTCTTCTTTGGGATGGAAGTATGGCGCGAACAGCAATCCAGGTTCACGCCATCAACCTAATTGAATTAAACTTGGGGAAAAGTGGCAGCCCATTTCGAACCAGTCATGAATGCAAATTGCCGACTGGTAGCCCCACCACTAACAAGGCAGACTGCTATTGGTGGGTACCCAAAAGCTGCCTCTTATGACATGCTGGATGAGCAGCTTTACTATTCTAACCCGGTGAAACACGGGTGAATTCGTATTACTAATTGATGCTACTATTGTTTAATTTTGATCTTTTCTTAAATATGAGATTTTATTACATTTAACTTGGCCCTTAATCCAGACCTCCGTACTTTTAAATAAAGGTTAGTGTTTTGTACCGATATCCTTACAATTACAAATATTAATAATGGGCTTTACCATTTATGTTTGCTATCAAAATGATAGTGGATAATTTTGCTGCCTGCTGCTGTATTCACTAAATAGTAGCAAGTATTGCGATGTCATTTGTCATTACGACCTAACAGTCCGTTTTAAGCCATTAAATATTATGATCGCTGCTTACCACTTTTCGTTACTGTAGCGAATTAATACAAACTAACGTCTCTGACTGCGTGCATGTTCCTTGGCCCTGGCATATACGCCGCCATGCGAAGAGCAAATTAACTCGAAATAAAGCACTCACAGCTAAGTTATAGCAATAGCGGGAGCCTCCATTAGTAATGTCGAGTGCATTTGATAGGTTCTGTTAAATGATTAAATGCGAACCTCAAGTCTACTAAGTTTTAAGGGGTGATCGCAATCTAGTTGGAACCCAAATCAATGGCAAAAAGCAATAAAAGTACGGCTTGCTATTATCCATTGATGAGTGAACCGGCAAAGTTTCGGTTTTACAACCAAATAATGTATTGACATAACAACACCAGGTTGCAAGTCTTTATTAGCGTGTTGCATTGTCAAAAAATTGGTAATTGATTGTTAATTTTTCTTGAAATACACACGCTTATAGTGTTGTGACAAAATATGCAGGTTTTCTCTGCTGCAGACATCAACGGATGATCTCGTGACACACCTAATTTTTGTATCGAATAAGCTAATAACAAAAAATGCGCAAAAATACAGAAGTCTAAAAAGGAGACATACAACGTCATACATCTTCAGCATTGTCTTTGAAATGACCTAAATGTGACATGCTTGTTCAATTGCAATGCGATGAATTGTTGGTAATAGTAAGACAACAGTAGGAAATCAGGAAGTGAATCCCAAAAAAAGGTCAACGGGCAAAAAAAGAAAATTTTCCTAATTTTCTAAAAAGCAACTTGACGGAGGATTTTGAACGTGAGAAAGAACGGAAATTTTAATGAAACACACATTACTTATCTTTTTTGACAGCTTTGTCTGTAACGTAGCTTGTGTAAAAAGCCGCCAGAATTTAAACTTACAGTCGAGGTGAAGACTTACGTTATCTCTTCGTTTTTGTATTTTTAAGAAAGACAATGAGCCCATACGGTGATTACTGTGCATTTGCAAGCAGAAAATTTTGTGCTGGTCATTTTAATATGTGTTTTAACACTGCATTGGAAAAAATTGTCTGAGATTGGATGACAAGAACACACCACTAAAACGATCTTGCCATTGTTTACAACAAAGCTCTTTAGAAAAAAATTTTAAAATGACTTCAAAACTTATTTGTGAAAGTGGTAATAAGGAAAAACTTTTTTTTCAGGTAACCCCAGACCAACCTCAACTGCAAGTACTCCCCGAACATTTAGAGTAATTCGTACTCCTAGAACTTTCCGTAATCGTACACCTATCAAAAAACTTACCAGTAAGTAGTCTATTAAGTAAAATGTTTTTGGGACGAATTGCAAGCAGTTTACTTTACAAATTTCTTCACTAATAAAAAAAAAGTATTTAAACAATGCTGCTGACCTCAAGTTTTGAACTTAAAATTCCGCCGTAATGTTGCTATCACCGAAAGTAAAGAATGCAATGTTGTCATTTACTTCTAACTTTTTTGGCAATGCGCTACAGCGTCACTGAGAGGGGTGAGGGAAAGGCGGTTCGCTTCGAGAAAAACTCTTTTTGTTGATGTTTTGTATTATGATAAATAATGATCAAGCGTCATTTTTTAAGAGCGTCTTTAATTTTGGAAAAAATTATCGATTATTGTTTTTCAAAACCGATCTGATTGCTGCCAAACCATGTTGAAGCCTGATTTTGGTCTGGATGTTAACATGGATGTTGCTTTTTACTTCATGATTCTTACTTGAAATGTGTTTTGCAAAGCAGGCGCGCGACTAATGATTGTGTAAGGAATAAGGTGAAGAACCAAAATAGTATAGTTTGGGTTGTTGTTGTTACCTGACCCCTACCGACGGATGGGGACATGGCAGAACACCATGGAACCCCAGAAGCCGGGCAACTCTCCAGGACCTGGAACAGAGGTCGTAAAGAGACAGAGAGTTAATAAAGAGCGAGCGGTGCAAAGAGTCCGTAGCTGGACAGTGCAAAATGAGATGAGAGGTATCCTGGAACGAGTGTCCGCAGGCGCTGCAGGAGGAATTATCGATTCTGTAAATTCTAAAGAGATGAGAGCTTAACAGAAGGTTGTGTTCGTTGCATCGAAGACGAAAGAGAACACAGCAAGCGTGACGAGGGAGCACAAGTTCCTCGGTGGAAACCAAGGGAACCTGTGAGTCAAAGAATTTCGATGAGACAGTACGCTTCCAGTCCGAGAAAAGAGAAGAGTGGATACGAGAGATAAGACGAGAGAGATAACAAGGGATTGCAGAACGCTCGTGTAGCGCTCCCCATCTGGCCAGCTTATCAGCCGCGTCGTTCCCCGGGAGAAACTAGTGTCTGGGGACCCATTGTAGCCTGATAGAACAGGAGCAGAGAGAAGGCAGCTCCTGCCAGATTTGCCAGAGAAATTGAGGTAAATAGAAAGATGGAGGAGAGGACAGGGTGGTGAGGGCAGAGCGAGAATCAGATAGGAGGAGAAGAGAAGTGACAGACTTGTTAGTGCTGCCGCACCAGCAAAGAGCGTGCAGAATGGCGCAGTCTTCAGCGGAAAAACTTGAGCATACTGGGCCTGCTGAAAAGGAAAGAGGGGGCAGTTGGCAGGTACGCTGTGACGCCCTTGCCAAAAGGAACAGAGCCATCTGTCCAAAACATTAGATCGTAAGGTGGGAGAGAGGCAAGGTGAACGAGAGCCGCATCTTGGCGAGAGAGGGAGTTTGGAGCGAAAGTATAAAAAGGAAAAGATGGACTCCACGGTAAAGGAAGATAGGTTCCAGGAATGTGAGGGAAGGCAAGCAAGAAGGACCTCTCTAATAGAAATAGAAGGAAGCATGATCGGGTGAGTGGACGCAAAAGCTCTTCAGAACGATCTGTAGATTTTCTTCTGATTTTACTCCAAGTCCAGCCAAACGTGAAATGGAAACAGAGGATGGGAGACGAAGAGCGCGCTCATAAAAAAACAGAGTGAAATGAGTCAGAGTGATTCGTAGGGAGAAAGAGAAGACTCACAGAGGAGAAGTGGGATAGGGAAGGACGAGAGGCAGCCGGTGATAGCGCGATTAGCCACTCGGTGAAAGCGTTCCAATTTGGTGATATTGGTAACGCTTAAAAAAGCAAACCATCCGGGTGAAACGTATGTGAGAAGGGGCCGAAGAAAAGCTTTATACAGAAGAAAGAGGGACTTCTTAGAGGGGCCCAATGAGGAAGCAGAGATACAGCGTAAGGCCTTGAGACGTTGAAAGAACTTGGCCTTCAGCAAATATACATGCTTAGAAAAGGAAAGAGTGCGGTCGAAGGTGACCCCAAGAGAGGTTGGAGTTGGATTGAAAAGGAGGTGGGAGTTGAATAAAAGAAGGTTGGGCTGGAGGTTAGCTTAGTGGGGATCCACTGAAACGAAGGAAACCTCACATTTGCTCGGATTGAGAGAAAGATATCATTACTCAAACCAGCGATCCAATCGAATCAGAGCTCTTTGTGTGGCCTCCGTCGCAGTAGGGACCGAGGGGGAGGCCAGATCGTTACCGTGAAGGGAGCAGCTGACGGAAAAAGGCAGAGAAGCAGGAAAATTATTGATGAAAAGAGAGAAAAGTACAGGGCCAAAAGGAGAAAAGTACAGAAACGGATTTTTGCGGAACTCCTCGACGGACTCGAAAGGAGCGACTTTTATGATTTTGATAAACCACGCAAGCGCGCCTATCCGAAAGAAAAGATTGAGTCCAATGAGCAAAGCAAGGAGAAAGGCCAGCCGAAATGAGTTTATGGAAAAGGGCGGGATGCCTGACAGAGTCGAAAGCTTTCGAGAAATCAATAGTATCGAGGATCGTCCGAGAGCCTGGCCTGGCCTGGGTTTGTTAAGCCCGTCCGAAATGGACCGAGAAAGGAACAGAATTTGATCTAAAGTAGACCATCCAGGGCGGAAACCGGCCTGGGGGAGAGAGAGAATGGAATTAGATTCCAGAAAGAAGAGTAGACGAGATAGTATGATGCGTTCAAAACCTTTGATACACAGGTGGTAATAGAGATAAGCCGGAAGTAAGCAGGAAAGTCCAGAGTCATTCTCATATTGTGGATGGGAATAATAGAAGATGTCTTCCTGATAGAAGGAAAGAAATGCAAAGACCAGGAAAAGTTGAAAATCTAAAGAAGAAAATCTATGCCAGAGCGAGGAAGGCGCTTTAGAATGGGATGGGCGACTTTGTCAGGGGGCCAGGGGCAGTGGACAAGGAGAAGTTTGAGACATCCGCAAGAAATTTAGGGGGGTTGAAAGGGGAGAAAAAGGAGAAGTGAGACTACTCAGGGCACGTGGCTCGGTGGATCTCAGAAAGGTAGCTCTGGCTCTGCTACCCAGGGCCTTTAGCTGGGAGACACTAAAGCGGAATCTCAGGTAATTGGCAAAGCCCAAATTTGACTCCCTGGGAGAGGAACAGTTGGGGGAGTTAGGAGAGGAGGAAGATGAGGAAGAAGAGCCAGCAACAGAGCGAAGCAGTCGCGGTCTTTATTGATGAAAATTCCCTTCTTTATGCCGTAAATACGCAAAAACTTTTGTATTTCAAAGGGGTCAAAATCCCCACAAATTCTTAACGACAAAGGATTGACTTTTTGATGGGACAAACTAGTAAAGAGTTGCTAACTATTTTAGAGGAAAGGGAGGGTTTAAATGCTGGTGAATCAAATTGCGTTCTTACTCTGACTGGCACCTATTGCCAGCGGTGGTCGGGTTGAGGTTGGATCGGACTTGCGCTTAATCTTTAAAGCTTTGTGACACACGCGAATGTAAACTTATGGTGACTTAAGACAAGTTGAGCTGGAAGGAGGAGACACAAGAAGAAGTAAAGGCTTGAGGGTTCTTTGGTAGAACCTAACGTTAAGGCAAAGGATCGTCGCTACGAAATTCCAGTTCTGAAAGCTGATATTGTTAAAAAATGTCCAATAATCTTTCAAATGCCTTAGAGCAGAGGTTTCCGACTTAGACGTCGTGACGCACTGGTTCGTCGTTTAAGAAAAAGTAAGAGCGTCATAAGTTTACGTTCTTGATGACATTTTGGAAATCGACCTGTGTTGAGAACTTTTGTCTTTGTCATTGACTTGATGACTTCTGTGTGTTGGAGGTCAACTTATGTAGAGGGCTTTTCTCGTTCCTGTTTTTAACTTGATGACCTTTTTTAAAGCTTTTTCTTTGAGATCAACTTATGGAGTGCGTCGTTTGATTTTGTAGATTACATTCGTGAGTCAAAAATTCATACAAGTTGGAAGCCTATGCTTTAGAGCGTACAATGTCTTTGCGTTGGAAAGCATTAGGCGATCCTGCTATAAACCGAGCCCTTACAGACACATTTCAAAAGTTGCTTGCTGAGGGTTGGTTGATGCATGTGGAAAAGATGGAAGGTAATGGGCCTACTTGTTATTTGCCTTTCTTTGTGACAAAATAAGAGAAATCTCGTGATGTATATGATGGTGCAGCCATATATAAGGACATCTCTCTGAATCACGTTGTTTTGCCTAGTGCTAAACTTTTAAATAGGTTGATTGACGTTTTGATTCGATTTTGTTTGGGGGTTTGCGTGCATGGCAGACTTAAGCTAGTGCTTTTTCTAATTTACTTTTTAGAACACTAACGGAATCTTTTTTGTTTGGTTTAAAGACAACAAGCTAAAACGCGGTGGAACCCAAGTGTTTTGGTTTTCAAAACATGTCTGGGGGATAAACTACATTCCTTTAATTGCTATTCACGCTTTTGAGCGTTTGATTGATAAAAACCTTTATAACGCAAGTCCGTTGATTTTAATAATAATCGGTATACAGATGTCTTGTTTACTATTGCTGATTCTCATTTCTCGAGAATTGATGTTACTGTTTGAAAGTAGAGGCTTTGAATTGCGTAAGTTGTGGGCAAATCACCTAGTTAAGCCAGTTTTGTTGAGTATCCTCAAATACGATCTCGGCTTTAACATCCAAGAAATTGACTTTGGCTCAAACCCAATGGCAGACTTTACAAAGCATTAAGCTTGATATGGGACGTGGGAAAAGACAGTCTTAAGGTTCATTGCAATAAAAACTTTACTATGCTAGCGAGACTCAAGTAGTCGCGAAATGCTGCACATTCTTGCAGGCCACTTTGACCCACTTGGTTTATCTCTTACTACCTTTTGAGAGGCAAGTTGATTTTTTACCGGGCTTCTTGTGCTGGAATGACGAGCTTTCGGAGAACACTGTGTTCTGTTGGAGCGCATGGCTTTGTATGTTTCTACTAGCTTAAAAAAATTTTGTTTTGTGTGGGATTATTGAACACCTGTAAAAAAATTGTAATGATGTTGAGTTACATAAATAGCTTATGCAGCAAAACTTTATTGTCTGAAAGTATTTGCAAAAAGAAAGTTTTCGATTCCTCGATACTGATTTGGGGGGGAGGGGGCGGAGGCCGAAGCGAGGGGAGACGATAGCGTTGGCTACCAGTGCATGGGTTTAGAGATGCTTTAAATTACGCCTTGTCAAGCATGGTCTATCTTAGACGCTCAATCGGGAGACGTTCAAACGTTGCCTTTGTGCATGGCAAGTCAAAAAACTAATCTTGTTATCTCAAGCAAATTGGATGGTTTCTCGAAAACAGTTAGAGGGGGCAAGGCTTTGCTCTAAGCTAGAGTGAACCGAATCTAAATTGTTGCACCATTTATCTTCCAGCTTTCAAATGTGGACAGATTAACAATTTGAGCCCAAATGGAATGTAAATTCGGATCTTCATCTTCTGCGATTGGGAAAACGTCGGTGTATAAACCCGTGAGGATAAAATACACCTCATGACTTAGGCTTGTGACTGAAATTATGTTCAGACATCTTTGAATCCCGCTGTTGTTGGTGCACGCGAGGGAAATGTAAGGATTTCTGATTCTTTTGAATTATGGCTTCGAGGACCCGGATTTCTTTTCCACCAAGTTTTGGAGCCCAAGTCTGTTTGCCGGCCGTGGTTTTTTGTAGTAGCAGCATTGATGTAGATCTTTTGTCTCTTTAAATATGTGCCTTCATCGATAATTGAAAGCGCACTCGATCTAAACACATTAAAAAAGCGTGTGGCATATCTAATTGCCTTCAGAAAGTATATTGGTGATAAATTACAAAATCGTAGCTTTTCTGTACCAAAATTTGAAGCGGATTACGTGGATAACGCCTTCTTGAATGCTGTAAAAATTATTCAAAGGATCCATTTTGGGGCTGCAATTAAGCTTCTCCAGAAGTCTTCAGATGCTTATGACTTCATTTAAAAAAATTAGGTAACAACTTAACAGCTTTAGAGCACGACCGTCGTGCCTCTGAATCAAAAAGCTCTGTGGAACCTGCGCACCCGCGTAGATAATGACTTGAATGGTGAGTGTTGAGGGTCGCGTTAAAAACGCTGATCTCGTTAAGGAGACTAACCGGCGCGATGGCGTAGTGGTTAGAGCGCCCACTTTGCGTTCGGTAGACCTGGGTTCATTCCCCAAGTCGAGTCATAGCAAAAAACTTAAAAATTTTGGCGCTTAGCAAAATAGGGATCGTGTAAAGAACAAGGCGGCAAGCTTGTTTGTTGTGTCCTTGGGCAAGACACTTAACGGGATGCCTTCATCTTCATATGGCAGACAGGTGGTGGGGCCGAGCAGTCTACCGGTCGTGGTGGGCCCAGTGTAACTGAAGGCTCGCAAACTGAGCATGAGCGCTAGCTCAGAGTATATACATCTTCCTGCATAATGCTTAGAACAAATCGCTCAAACGACAAAGAAAAAGTGCCTAAAAAGACCAATTATCCTTTGTTACTCCAAAGTAGACACCCACCAACTTGGCTAATCATTCTGGATGAATACGCTAAGGCTAGAAATGCGGGCCCTTGTTCAACGTTAATGCGTACATGGCAACGTTTTTTCATGGTGTATGAAACTACGAATGTAAAGCATTACCCAGCTGAGGTTGCAAAATGCGCTATGCGAAAAGCAACTCCCATTCACCAGCAGCTGACCGATATGCCGGCTTCTTGAGTAACTGTCACAAGTAAATCTTTCAAGTTTTGAGGAGTAGATTATTTTGGACCGCATTTTTATGCCAAACTTGTAGTAATTCCAAATGTTGGGGCTTACTGTTTACGTGTTTATGCACTCGTTGCATACACGTAAAAATTGTCTCTAGTCTTTGACTTGAAAATGAATTTTGGCTCTCGTTTTCTCGATTTACATATCTTCAGGGAGCAGTAGACACTGTTCATTCGGACAATGGCACAACGTTTTGGGCAGCTGCTGATTGACTTTCTTAGTTGCTGGGCTCAACAGAGTTCTGTAATTTTCTTAGAAAGCGGAACAACAATTGGGTTGAAACTTTTCCATACTCTCTTAGTCAAGGAAACAGATGGAAGGAAACGGTGAAATTATTTAAAGACGCCTTTAACAGTGTGTTGGATCAGACGTGGCGTAAGCCTTCATTTATTTGAGTTGCATACTTTCACGTCAGACACGGTGGGCATAATGAAGGATCGCCGGCTAAGGTATAAATCAAAGAACTTGGCCTTTGTCGTTTCTTCAGCAACCTCTAAGTGCCTTTCATGATTGGGGACTTGCGCCGTGATTTCCTTTACAATAATACTATGGCTCGTAAATTTTGGCTGCAAGATTACCTCTGGCTAAAACCAAGTGGAAGGTTTCTCGTAACTATATCTGCACTGGTCAATTGGTCCTGGAGACGCTGAGAAGATCTCAAAACGTGAGGTTTACCGGCTTGGTTGTGTACACCGGTCGCACCGACAGTGGCGCAAAGCGAAGGAGTTAGTCCGTAAAGAAACTGAACTGTTGCTGTGTTGAAGGATGGAGGGAAGGGTTTAAATAATATTGAATACTTCCTTCGTGATGTATCAAAAATCGTTCCTGTGTAATATTTTATCATGTTTTATCTTCCGTTTCTATATTTGTATTAGTCACAGCATTATTGGTGCTTTAAAATGTACAACTATTCCTTATAAACTATTGGACTTAAGCTTTTAGCATATGTGTTTAGCCACCTTTTCCTTTCAATTATTGCACCTTTTATATGAACGTTAAATGATCGTGGTTTACAATAAAAAGACCTTTTTTATACATGACAACTGCATCATTGTTCCTTGAATATGTCAGTCGTATTATTGTTGCGTCTCGGCGCTCTATATGTGTATGGTTGTTTGAGGCCTCACTGTGTGTTCTTGTTTCAAAGAGGCCGCTATGTTGTCGCACCAACGCCTTTTGAAACAAGTATTTTTGACTGAGTTCGGTCGGAGTCAAAGAGCTGCCCTGCGAACAAGAGCCTTATTCCACATTTAAATATTGGACTATACTTTGTTAATCAGTTGTCACTTGCCTCGTCCTGCCAAGAAAATGCTTGACCAAAGTACATAAAAACACGTTCCTTTAAAGGTTTATGTAATTATATACAAATAGAAAAAGAAGTTACATTAAAGTTTTTTACGTTAAAGACTTTTTTGATTTAGTTATTGCTGTTAAATTAATTTTGGGTGATGACGCTAAGTCAATTTTCCCGTGCGATAAACTCTTGGAATTTTGTTGCTTGATATTATTCATTTGGATAGGCAACAAAGCGGGGACGGTCCTAGCCGTCCGCCAGTGACACATGCAACAGAAAATTTATCTCCTTCCGGAGGTGAACCCTTTACAAAACTAAACACGCATAGTTTCCCTTTTGTTCCAAGGTGGATTTCTTCCAAACAATCGCCCACTAGAGTGTTAACCTTTGCTTTTATATATTTTTCTTCAAAATGACAAAATTTAAAAAATACTTTTTTATGTGCTAACAAGGACTAATTCAAAACAATTATTTTGAACTGCAACTCTAGTTACCGAAGTTGCTTCCGACTTCAACTTTGTGCAACAAAAACTGAATATTAAAAGCAATTTTTACGATGCCTTGTGCATTGCGAGGGTAATACTAAAAAATGCAACAGGCTAGCAAGAATGGCAAAGGTTTTATAGACATCATGCTAAGCAAACGTGCCATACGTTACTTTATAACGACAAAATCAGTGGTCTGGATTTCATTTTTTTCTCCAGAGGTTAAAAGTTTTTCGCTGTTTTTAGATGATTTTTTCACGTAGAATTCAAATATGTAATTAGTTTTGTTCTATCAGGTCAAATTATCTTGCTATGATAAATTTAATTTTTTTAAGAATTTGTGATAAAACAGCTATCTAGTATGCTATACGTCTATTCCAAATTACATCACTTTCTTAGTAAAATTTCATAGTTGGTTAAAATATAAATGCATGTAAACAAAAAGCGACTTAAACACCAATAAAGAGGCGTTTTAAAGCTTTTCTTTTATGCTAAGTAATAGGGATATCTTTTTTGAGGCACCAGCAATAGTCAGCTAACATATTAATGTCCCAACGGCCTTGATATCGTTCTTCGATCATACTAATGTCTTGGTGATAACGTTCACCTTGTTCTTCACTGTAATCACGGCAGTTTTCTGGGAAGTAATCCAGATGAGAATTTAGGAAATGCATCTTAGTAGACCTTCTCGCTCCCAACGCTTGGAAGTTCTGCATCAACTCATAAACCATATCTTCATATCTTGACTACGTTTTTTTCCAAGAAATTTAGTGGAAATATTTTTAAAAGATTTCCAAGCTCTTTTTTCTGTTTCAGTTAAAACTTCATCAAAAGTAGTATCTCTCATTGATTCACGTATTTGAGGCCCATTAAACACATTTGCTCCAAGTTTAGCATCACTCACAGCTGGAAATTCAGACTAGAGAAATTTGAACAACGGGTTGCCTTTAGTTAAGACTTTGACAAAATTTTTCATTAAACCAAGTTTTATATTTAAAAGAGGAAGTAAGACGTTTTTTAGATCAACCAGCAAGCTTGATTTTACATTGCATTTACCAGGTGTTGAAGTGCCTCTAGCTCGCCATTCTTTCTGTAAATAATGTCGATCATAAGCTATGAAATCTCAAAGACATAAAAAGCGAGGATATTTTGTATAACCACCTTGAAGACCAAGGAGCATGAATATGATTTTCAGATCACCATAAACCTTCCACTGGTGAAGATTGTAACACAGGGCATTAAGTAAATATTTCATGTTTAACTAAGACTCTTTAAAACAACTGAATGAACAAGGGGAACCGAAGCAACTGTATTGCCAATGTGTAGAAGAACTGCTTTCATGCTTCTGACAGAAGAATCCAAAAACAATCTCCATTCTACTGCCTTGCATTCTATGCCCAAAGTTTTTACTAACCCACTAACATCATTGCAGTACAAAAGCCAGTGCTGCGCATCCCTTGTAAAATACTTTCTAAACTTGTCATCTTGATTCCGACACCAATAAAATGTAGTTTGTGGAGCTAATAAGTTGTTTCGCGGAGTCGAGATCCCAATAGCTGAGCTGATTCTTTTGACAAATACAAATCTCAAATCAAATCATTTAGCTGAGCTTGAGTTAAAAGGTTTGGCTGCTTGAAATTTGGTTCATCGCAGCAGTCCCGTAGCACTCCAACTTCTCCCCCCCCCCCCAAAGTAAGCGCAAGAGCCCCTGCGCACAGGTCATATCACTTTAGAGGTGTAAAATTGAAAAGCTGCATTAAGAAAATACACCACAATTTGTACATAAGTAAACAGGCTAATGTCAGAATAAAGCATGCCGATACCGAAGGTGCAAGTCATAAAAAATTCGGCACCGATGCCAGAGTTCAGTAGGACATTTATGCAGACACTGCGAAACGAAAGCAATGACACTGAAAAACATGAAAAACTTATAAAAACACAGTATCATTTAAATAGTCTGGAGCGAACCTTTTTGTTCGCAAATGCTGTTATGACATTGTCATAATCAAGAGATCGGGCGCAGTCATTTTCGATTGACAACGTGGCTAATGAAGATAGTCTACTGTCTGTCATAGACGTTCTATTAAAAGTTTTGATCAGTTTCAATTTGCTGAAGCTTCTTTCAGCGCTGGCAACAGTCACGGGGCAAGTTAGTAAGATTCGAAGTGCGATGTACACATTCGGATACAATTCAAATAAATGAGTCTTTAGAAGATAGTTGAGAAAGTCTTGAGCCGTATTGAGATTGCGTTTTTTTTTGTAAAATTAAAACAAACCGCTGTAGCTCAGCGCTCATTTCATCAGAATCAATGTCACCGAACTTTTTTTGGAACTCTTTACAGCAAGTAAGAAGAGCATTTTCTTGTTGCACAAGCAAACGTTTGTCTCGTGTGTACAAAAACGAAAAGGCGGAAGAAACCTCACGTAACAAATTAAAGCGCTCCTTTATTGACATAATATCCTGGTCTACTAGTGGATAGAAAAAGTTGCTTTTAAATTTCAGTTCAGGAGTAGCTCGTTGTTCCTCTTCACCTTGGTAATCAAACAATCTTCTTTTCTTTCCACTTCTTGACGGAGGAAAAGAAGGATCAATATCCAATTCCTGTGCTATTTCAACAGCAGATGTTGCGGCACTGTCATAACCCGTTGTGCGATAGTTTTGCAAAAACTTTTCAGTTGCCTGGATTTCCGTTTCCATTGTATGAAGGGAGACTCCATACGATTGAAGAATCTTGCTTGCTTTATTGACTTGGAATAGGATATCATACCAAATAAACACTGACAAAAGAAAACTCCATTTCGATAAATGAGCTATGAACGATTTTGTTTCTGAGGAAGCTCTTCCATCTTTTCTTTCTATGGAAATGGCTTCCAAGTCTTTCAGTGCCAGCAACACCTCTTTTAAATTGTATCGAAGAGGTTTGATGCATTTAATTCTGCTTTCCCAACGAGTATCAGATTGTGACTTTATGGACAGTTCCAAGTTAAGGGTAAACTCCAAGTTAACAACTAAGTTAAGGGTATGGTTTGCACAGGGCACGTAAACAGCTTTGGGATTGATGTCTAGCATTCTTGCTTGGACCCCAGAATGTTTTCCTTTCATGTTAGCACCATTATCATATGACTGACCTCGACAATCAGACAATTCGAGTTGCAGTTCGGTCGCTTTTTCTAAGAAAGCGTCCAACAAGCCTTTCCCAGTACTGTCACTTATTCTCAAGTAGCCAAAAAATGTTTCTTTAACAACAGCAGCTTCTTCATTACATAGTACATAACGGAGAATGACAGACATTTGTTCATGATGTCACATATCTGGAGTGCAGTCCAAAATTATAGAAAAATATTTTGCCAATTTCAATTGCTGTAAATTTTCTTTTTCAACTTCTGTCGCTAGCAATTCAATTAGTTCATTTTGTATGGTAGGACTCAAATAGTGATCTTTAGTGTTTTTATTCTTGATTCTGTCTTGAAGCTCTTTTAGGATCGGATCTCTTGCCAAAAGCTCAAATATACCCAGAAAATTTCCATTGTGAGGAGATCCTAAGACTTCTTCAGATCCTCTAAAAGCAAGATTCCTTTCCGATAGAAACAAGGCAATGTCGATAAGTCTCTCTAAAACATTTCTCCAAAAACGTCTTTCATTGAAAAAAATATTCATCTCGCGTTTGTCGATAGTGGATGAATTTCTTATCCCTTCAGCTAGCAACATCCATTGACTGCAGCATTCTTGGTGGGAAATGCCGTTTTCATGGTCTTTCAGTTTTTTCGAAAAACCCTCCCATGTATTTATACCACTACAAAAGGGGCTTAGTGTTTTTCCAAATAGCTTACAACAAAAGCAAAAAACTTGATCTGATTCCCCAGAATAAACTAGCCACGACCGTGAAACACTTTCACCATTAGGTAACACACGTTTATAATGGTTGGAGGAAAAACGTCGCCTTGGAGTTGTGTTATTATGTGGAAAATTCATTATTAGTTGATGTGGTCCACGCTTTACTATATCATATCGTTGAGCATCAGAAATACTTTCAGGCCATTTACATGGGTCATCAGGGATAGGGGTAAATTGAGATTCAGTTATTTTTGATATTGAAGGTTGCGTATTGGCAGGTAAATCACAACTTACATTTTCTGGAAATTCACAATCACTTTGATGCTGATCGTCATAGTCTTCTTTTTCTTGTACACTATAGTTTTCTTCATCCCTCTCGGTACTAGTGCCAGGTCTACTCTGCTCAGTAATCTTGAAAAAATCTGCCATCTTGGGCAATTCCGCTACAGCATCTCGAGCAGTGGCTGCTTCTTTTCTCTTTTGAGCACCACTTTTTGAACGTTTCATTCTATACAATGTCAATAAAATACTTTATCTGCACTCTGCAGTGTATATATATTGTCCCGGTATTTATAGCCAAACAGAATTCCAGACCATTCTATGATTGTTGCGTAACAACGGCATTGTTACGTCAATCGAATATTGAAGATTCTACCAGAAAATCAATCGAAATATTCTAGATTCTGCGAGATAAAATGACGTTGCATTCACTTACGATGTCACAAGCCAATTTCTTCCTACAGTTTAAATCGGTTGTAAACAAGTCTGCTGAACTGAAAATAGTCACGTAGCCAAAAATCAATTTCAGACTAACTTGGGCCCCCAAAGTTGGCCTGGGCCCCCCCCCCCTCAATTGGGGGGTTTGGGGGGCAGCTGCTACGTCTCTGCATCGCAGGTGGGTTGATCCCAAAGATCAATTGCACTTTCATCAGCATTTGTTGACGACGAAGCCTCAAACTCAGAAAAGTCTCGAGGGGAATTTGGAAAGGGAATTCCAGGTACATGTGGAAGTGGCTTAATGGCAAACGAAACATCTGGTTATTTCACGCAATGCTTGTTCTTTCGATTTATACCTGTGAGTAAAAAGTGTTAAAATTGAACTATAGCATTTCAACCTGAACAAAGAACACATATGTTAAAACAAACCTCGCAAGTTTTTCATGCAAAAATAGCAATCTGTCACGTGATCTTTACCCTCTCTCCATACCATTGGCACACCAAACAAAGGCTTCATTTTTCCTTTGCTCCACCTTCTCAAGTTTTCCACACATACTTTGCAACAACTGTAAGGAGCAAACTATTTATCCTGGTCACCCAGTTTTATTCCAGAATAAGCATGATAACATTTTTTTACAAAGGGTGCAATACTTGCCTGGCGGTCTGGTAGTGTAACTTTTCCGAAAATGTAACAAAATCGGTCAGGGTCATTTTTAGATTTCCTGATTAACGACTACAGATACTACCCGACTTACGAACATGCGTAAATACGAACAAAATATTCTGCAAGTTTGAATTCGTATTTAGTGCAAAATATAACATACCATACTATACTCGGTATATTTATGTAAAGATATTTTGTGTTGGTATTTCATTTTTGTGTCTTAAGAATAAGAAAACAACTTCAACGTTTGTAAAAAGAATAAAGCCAAAATGCTGGTAAACATTTTATTAAGACGTTTCGCTTTTACACTAAAAGAATCATCAGCTAAATAAATGGTCATCTGTTTTTGCCCAGCTTTAGGTTACCATTTATTTAACTGATGATGCTTTTAGTGTAAAAGCGAAACGTCTTAATAAAATGTTTACCAGCATTTTGGCTTTATTCTTTTTACTAAAAATTGCAAATAAATTCCATATTTATGCTTCTAACTTCAATGTGTTACCTATGTGCAGTGGTGTACGCAGAAACTTTCCAAGGGGGAGGCCAAAGTTTCGTTACAAATCAACTTTACGGGGAGTGCCGAAGCCACAACATAGTTCGCGAAAAACCAGCTTTGCTTTTGCTAAACCGGCTTGGTTTTGCTTTACATTTTTTCATTTTTAGGGTTTGAGGGGGGCCATGGCACAGTAGCCTCCCCCTTGGTACGCTAGGGCCTATGTGATTTAGGAATGTTTGGTAGGCATTTGTATTGTACTGTACAGTGAATAACAGTACTGTACTGTGCTGTTCAGATGAGGATGTACCAACTTACGAACAAATTTAAGATACGAACGACCAGTCAGATCGTAACTCGTTTCTAAGTTAGGGAGTGTTTGTAATTCTAAAACCAGTAAATCTGTTTATCTCAATAAGCTATATACAATTTTTCTAATCCTGCACAAAGGGCAAAATGAACCATGTTGTCTACACTTAAGTTACAATGTGACAAACGTTACACTTAAAAAAATATTCCTCACTATCAAACCATAAAAGCCATCCTTTTAGTTGCTAATAATATCAATTACCTACCAATTGGGTGTCGGTAGTACTAAACAGGCATAGTAAATGCATCTAGAGTAAAAGCTAGTGCGAACGTTAGATATTGATATCAGGAGTTTGGATGTAGTGGTAGAGGTTAGAAACTATGATTGTACTATGTCTACTACTACGCTTGTTTAGTACAACACCTATGCCTAGCTACCAACCGGTACTTAACTCTTGATTTAAATCATTCAAAATCTGAAACAAAACACTAACAACAGCAACATCGCAATTTACGTTGGTCTTTTATGACATCACACAACCAAAATTTGATATTTTAATGTAAATCTTTAGGAAATTTGTGATGTCATAAAACACCTGCTTAATGTTGGCCTACAAAAAAATGTTAGTTTTTTACTATGCTGGGTAAAAAGTGGATTTGTAAAAAATAAACTTGATAGAGCAAAACTGCTTGCATTTTTGGACAGCCGCAAAAATTGCATCAGAAACAGCTAACAGTTTTTAAACCTCAAAAAATTCGCAGACCAGTGATATTTATCTCTAAACTCTTGAAAACAGCAGGGAGGTAATAATAATAATACTGCATTTACAACACCAAGTTGTTCGTCATATACTACCTGTCAAATCAACTACCCTCTTTTCCTGTTTCTAGATAAAGAACAGTAAAAAACTATATTTGACTTGATGTAGCTTACATCATATTTAGGTGGTAGAAGCCCATTTCGTTTATCTTCACTTGCCATGGCTGGGCAATGTTTCGCTGAGGTACGAAATGCAAATTACAACAGCCGTCAAACGCTGTTACTCTGCAGTTGAACCATGCAGTGTCTACACCACCAGACAACTCTGCCTGTAGCCAAAAAGCATGTACTACCCGCTTTTCATCAAAGCAACATTGTTTATCAATTTCTGTGCCACTGCGATAGTCGGTACGTGGGTCGTACGTCTCAAAGGCTACAACAGAGGATTAAGCAGCACGTGCCGAAAACCATTCTCCAGAAGCATATTTCTCAGGACCGAAGCACATTAGCCCGCTCTTGCAAGCCAATCAGAAGCTTTAAAACTGAAACTTCCTTTTCTGCAATAGGACAACATCTTTTACAAAACCCTACATGCGCACACGAATATAATGACAACAAGTTTTCTATTCTTGCCCGTGGCCGTACTTCTTTTCACCTTTCCACCCTTGAAGCCACGTACATTAAAACATCCAAACCAAATTTATGCAAACAAAAGGAATTCGTTTATGGTCTAAAAATCACACATTAGTTTCCGCTCCTTCTATTGGTCGCTTCTTTTACCAATCATTAGGGTTACCATACGTCCCGCTTTTTTGATCGAAAATCCCGCTTTTTGCTTCAGTGAAAGACAACGGATTTAAACAAATTTGTGGACATTTCAATTAATTCTCTATCCAAAGCGGGACGGTGAGATGCGTTTGCAGACTTGATTGTCGTGGCAAGGGTGCAGTTCTGATAACAAAGATAAAAATTGGGGTGATCTCCAAAAAAAAAAAAAAAAAAAAAGGTCCACGCCTGGTCGGGAACAACATTTTTACACTTTTGGGCTTGAAAATGACACGAAACGTTGAACTAACAAGCGATGACCTTTTTTTCTTTTTTTGGAGTTCACCCCAATTTTCGTCTTTGGTTTCAGATCTGCACCGTTGCCTCGATCATCAAGCCTGCAACCGCATCTCACCGTCCCGCTTTTGATGAAAAAAACGTTGGAGGGGCCATGAATTTCGTTTCATGAAAATTCGTCATCCAATGTCCCGATTTTTGCTTTTCAAAATATGGTAACCCTACCAATCATGATAGAGCTTTTTTCCCTTTTTTTTCCTTTTTCGTCAACTGTGTCTCTATATAAGTGACTCACTTCACCTTTTCACTCTATTTCTGACGGATTCTCTTGAAAAGTGTCAGACGAAAAGCTTCGAGAATGAATACTCTACTTTCTGCAATTTTCAAATTCTGTACCACAAATCAACTCTTCAAATGTGGGTATTTCTAAGAAACGTGCTTGTTTTTGAGTTGTGTGCTTATTTTGTCGTAGCATTTGTTTATGTCCCAGAATTTCATAGGTTAAATTGTAAACGTCCAAAAGTTGTGACGGAATTAAAGTACGTTGATGTAGACACTGAAGTATTGGATTTCCAAAAAAATGAGGGACCTGTTTATGATTTTTTGAATCAAAATACGTTGTTGCAGGGTTTAAAAATTTGGACCTCCAAAGAAAAACAAAAGAAAGAATCTTTTCTTAGATTGGAGATCAAAAGTGTTAAATTTACGGCGAAGAAAATGTTTTTTGTGTGTTTTTTTTTGGTTTCGGCAGATGGTAGCCTTGTCTATAGTTAAGGTAAGCAACATTTCTGCTTATCGCAAGCAGCGCTTTTTAAATGCAAGTGGAATAATACACAAGACAAAACTGAAACAAAAGCTACTCTGCAATTACAGAATACGCCTGTATTATGTCAACTGGGGCCCACAAAAAATAGGCCAGTATGATGTCACCAGGGGTTCACATAGACAGCAAATATTTCGTGGTTTTAAAAAATATTTCATAGTAAGGCAACAAAAGTATTTCATTGCAAATGTGTATTTGCTTGCAGTAATCACTCTCTACTTTCTCCTACGCATTCATTCAAGGAGGTTGCAGCTCTAGTATCCAATTTGCAATGTTTTCAAAGTGTTCTAAGGGACCGATAACGTCTTTTGTAAGTGACGCAGCAATTGATGTTTTAACTCCTAAAACTAATCTATTTGTTTTGTTGAAGACTTTTTTGGAGATCGAGTTTGTAAAAGAAATTATTTTTATGTTTTCATGGTGCAAACTCTATTTTATGTTTTTGAGGATGTTTGTTGATATTGACGTTTTTGCACCATTTTCGCTTGAAGAGTTGATTTGAAAACTAACAACAATCTGCTAATTTTGCATTTTAATTATCAGAAGCTTGTAGAAAGCTACAAACAAAACAACTGCAATTTCATTCTTTACCATTTAGTCAAATTGGCTTTGCATATCAGATAAACTCAAAATTAATGAAATTAATACTGCATGCTTTTTTTTTTATTGAGCACAGAAACAAAGAATTACCATTTATCACAGCAGAAAATACAACAGGGCAATGAAACAAAAGAAATTCGAAATTTAGACTTTCCCTTTGTTACGCTTCAATATATCAACGTAGATACATCGTAGCAGAAAGTCTACTTGTGTGTGGCCGACAAATAATTCCGCTTACGCTAACCCTAGTTCAGGGGTGCACAACCTTTTCACTACTGCCGGCCGCAAAACATCCTATAAATGCACTAACGGCCGCCACTAGTTAAAGTCATTTTTTACGAATTTACTTTTTAAGCCTTAAGTTTAACTGCCGTAAATGCTGTCCCCACTACTCATGCTGAACTTTAAAAAAGTCAAATTTTTAAGTTAGGAGAATTTATTCAATCATAAATCACAAAATTGTACTTAATGACTTCCTTGAACTTGCACCTCCCCAGATAAACTTACGAAGTTAGGTGGCTCGCTGGATATCATGAGTCGTAGTTTCGTTGATCACACTCAAATTACTGTCGGACAATCGGGTTCGGTACTTGTTCTTCAAATATTTCATTCTTGAAAATCCTGTTTCGCACACGTAAGTACTTCCAAAAAGAACGAGAGTTTTTCTGGCCAATTTTTGTAGATTCGGATATTTAACAGCTCCTCTCCACGTATCTAGAAGATCTTTTTCGTCTTTAAATTTTTTGACGAACTGTTCGTCGTTCTTCAACTCGATGAGTTCCATTTGAAGATTCAATGGTGCAGTTTCGGTTTCGACCAGATGTGGATAAGCAACTAGCCTTGTTGTATCGGAAATCATCTCAAAGTCTTGGAAACGATTAGAAAATTCCTGCAAAACTCCATCAAAAACGCTTGAGAAAAGAATGATGAGAATATCATCCACTTGAATTTCTTTGCTGTCAATCAGAGCCTTCATCTGCGGAAAGTGGAAAAAGTTATGCTGATGCAGTTGACTTTTGAGGAGACAATATTTGTCACCGAAATCTTGTACTTTTTTGTACACGAGACAAACTGTTGTTGCCTTTCCCTGCAGACTTTGATTCACGAAGTTAACCTGGATAAGAAAATCTACCAGAAAACCAAGCGACATGAAAAAATTTTTGTTAAGCAAGGGACACTCCTTGTTTTTGGTTGAATAATATTCTACTATTTCCTTTCGCAATTGCAGTACGCGGCGGGAAGTTTCTCCTATAGACAACCAACGAACTGCGGAGTGATAAAGTATGTTCTCACCAGATGTTTCACTTGACCATAAAATTTCTCTAAATTGTTGATGATGCAAAGCATTTGCGCAAATAAATAAGATAATGCGATTCACATCCTTTAGAATGGTATTTAAAGCAACGGATTTAGCACATGGTGCTTCGTGGTGGATAATGCAGTGAAGGTTAATGAGTTCTTTATTGTCATATTCCTTGGACACGTCATCCGAAAATCTTGTAACAAATCCATGTTGGTTACCTGTCGTGGCAAGCGCACCGTCCGTGCAAATGCCCCGAAGGTATTTCAGATCTAATCCAGAGCAAATGCAGGCATTCTTAACTGCCATAAATATGCCTTCTCCACGGGTGCGAGTAGCCAGTGTTTCCATGAAAAGGAAATCTTCACACAATTCAAAGCTTGAAGAAAGACAACGAACGAAGATTAGCAATTGCGCGGAGTCGTTGATATCTGTTGATTCATTAACAGCAAGTGAAAATAAACTTTCTTTCTTGTTTATCTTCGCTTGCAGAGAGAGTTTTAACTGCTGAGCGATATCATCTTGCCTGCGTTGCATTGTAACACGCAAGAGAGCAATTGAAGAATAATCAGCTTCCTTCCCAGAGTGAATGCACTTAACAACGTCTATCAAGCATCGCTTCACGAGTTTGCCATCAGAATATGGTTTTCCCGCAACGCCAAGATGATATGCCACTCTGTATGATGCTTCACAGCGGCTGTTAGTGGACTTAGCAAAGTTTTTTATGCAAGCTGTCTGCTTTCACACACTCTTTTTCAAATTTTCAATGCAGATCTTTCTCGAATCCCCTTCAGTTTCGCGTAAGAGTGCGATTCGTGACGACGAAAGTGCTGCTTTGCGTTATCCGCTTTCACAGTCTTCACAACTTGGTTCCATATTAGACACCTCATAGAATGTGTTGCTGTCTCAATCATAAAGTAATCCTGCTTCCATTTTAAATTAAATACTCGTTTTTCTTCTGTTAGTGTTCTTTTCCGTTTCAATAACATAGAAATACTTTCAAATTTTAATGTAAATATGTAATTTGAGTATAGATATATAAATCCAAAATGCTACCAAATTTTAAAACTTACCGTAAATACTCGAGTATAAGTTGCAGGCGTGTATGAGTCGCAACCCCATATTTGACCTGATGAAACGGTACAAAACTCTGTACAAGTCGCTCGTGTATAAGTCGCACCCGGCTTTTTGGGTAAATTTTTAGTACGAAAAATGCGACTTATTTACAGTAATTCTGAAAAAAATACGTAGATTAATGAATTGGCTTATTTTTAAACTAGGGCGAGGATGCACAACCTCAGGCTGTACGGCCGCATGCGGCCGAAAAAGGATTTTTTTGCTGCCGTGAAATTGAAAAAATATATTTTAGCAGATATTTAGGCTAATATATTTAAATTGTAAAAAAGTAAAAATTGTAAAAATATATTTATGCTAAAATATATTTAGCAGTTTTTCAGCATATTTTTTCGAAATCAAAAATCTAGCATATTTATTTTGGATCTAGCATTTTCTAATATATTTTTTAGCATTTTTTTTCGGATCTAGCATTTTCTGGCATATGTAGTGCTCAAAATTGTGGGGGTTGAAACAATGCTGACATCTAATGTTTTTGAAGTTCGATGCGGGCGATAGTCAAAATTTTGACGTAATATTGGTGTAGAACCTCTTGTGTTGTAGATCGACATGCAACATTGCAAAATTTTGCCAAATAAACTTATGCCACAATCATGGCGGCCGCCAAACGTGTTTTACAATTTCCTAAAGGGGGGGGGTGCAAGAAAAATTTTTGGCAAATAATCGCTGACACAAACGTACTATTATTCCTGAGGGGCGCGTGCATATGAGCCCTCGCTGCTTAAGCCACTGATAAGAGTGGTTGTAAAGACCTTATAGTCTTCAGACCACAAAATTTTGAAAACCGCAAGAATTTTAGGGGTGATGTTAAGACCCACGGTACATCGTTGGTGGCCTTACTCCGCAATGCCGGCAAGTAAAATAACAAAAATTAGTTGGCTCTAATTACTGATTTACTTTCTCCTCTCAGACAATAGACGCATTCAAGTGATTCTGAATATTCTTTTCGTTTCTCGCATGATATTTCAACGTTTCTTCACTTTAAATCCATAAAGATGTAACTCACTTTTCGCAGCATCGCGATATTTTTGGCTAAACCGATATCGTCACTGTTTTTTTTTTAAATAGGCAACCAACTGTTAAGCTGCGGTGAAGAGACCGGCATGTGTTGAGAAGCAGCAATAGGCTACAGATAAAAAATCTTTTGCTTTTTCAGTGTTTACAAGCGATGGATTGGATCTTGTGAAACATAATCCGAATGAAAACATTTTGATAATTTTAATCGTACTGTTAGGGCTAGGGATTATTTCCGGGACCATGTATTGCTTCTCTCGCGAAGGAAGAAAGAGAGCCAATCGTCAAATTAGTTCTCGTCAAGCATGGGCTATGAATATACAGCCGCGACTTCACAGTCAATCTTTCATACAGCCGCAACCTTACAGACGATCTTCAATAAGTGTTGTGTGAAAATTTTTAAGCCAACAGAAATGTTAATAATAATGTAGATAATTTTAACTACGGCGTGTATAACTATACTATATTGTGTAACTATTACTGTTTTAAGTAAAACTGTTTAACTTGTTCACGCAACTACTTACTTGAAGCAATATGCTGTTATGTAATACAAAAACTGCAGAGGATAACCTTTTAGCTACGCACAGTTTGGAAAAAAGGTAAAGTGCAGCGGTTCCCAACCGTGAAGAAATTTCTTCTAGGGGGGAAATTATTAACTTTTAGAAAAAAATTTTTCACATTTAAAGTACATTAGAGTTTATATTTTTCCTTTTTACTGCATCCAATAGGACGCTGGGACGCGACAACACTATTGTCGTAAAATTTAAGACAGCATTTTTTCAAATTGTGTTCCGCTAGCTTTTTTAAGGTCTTCCGCGAGTTCCCTCGAAATTTTAAGTTTTTGCTGACCAATAAAAACTGTGCTTTACAAATGCCTCGTTATTTATAAGCGAAGATTCTTCTGCTTCTTTCCAACAGACACACTTTCTCGCTTTTAGAGAGGTTTCACCTCCAGCTGGGTTAAACAGAGTCAAGAGCAAAAAAACGTTTTGCTGAAATACAGAGTGTCCACAAAGTGCTTGTGCAAACTAAACTTTTATAATCTTGCTCGTATTTGAGTAAAAAAAATATGTAGAAGTATCAAAAAGAAGGAAACCTATATTTTGTTATCTAAACTTTTATAAACTAAACTTTTATAATCTTGCTCGTATTTGTGGTAAAAATATGTAGAATTATCAAAAAGAAGGAAATCTATATTTTTTATGATTGTATTGCCTTTTACTTTAGGGTTTTTTATATACCAACCATCATTAGTAATACAATAGATAATAGGCCTACAATTTTCCTGTCTTCCAGTTATCATTAACTTCAACGATTCTGAAAAAGACAATATTACAGAAATGTAAAGAAATACTAAGTAAATGTCCTTAGCTTAACACTAAGTACACTAACGTTTTTCAATGCTTTTTACAGATTTTTTCTAACACAAATATTTGCGAAGTTCAAAATTCTTGAGACTGCGCACAAATTTTGTGAACGCCTTAATCAAATTTCTTCTTGTTCAGAATTAGCTTGGTTAATGGTAACAAGAAAACTGCAAAATCGTATTATCTTTTCATTAATAATGATGGTGAATGAAGAAACTTAAATGAAAAGACAATACATCCACAAATATATAGATTTCTTTCTTTCTAATATTTTTTCAGATTCTTTTTACCACAAATACAGGGTGTTTCAAAAGTCACGCCCGATTTTTAATATGAAAAAACGTGCTTAAAGAACGAATTTATATTTCTGATAAGTAGTATAACTACATAACAATGAAAAATGGAATTACAGAAAATTATAATGATAAGAATAAATCATAACATAAAATAAAGTTAATTGTACACATTTTATTCATAATGTTCAAACACTTTTCCTTCTACCTAAATGCATTTCCGCATCCTCGCAATGACACTTTGACAGGCTTTTTCACATAATTCAATGTCAATACGTAAACATTTTTGTCTTATAATGTCTTTCAATTCTATGTCAGAAATTTCTATGTTAGAATTGATTAGAGAAAGCATAGATATAGAAAATATCATAGCAAAATATCCATTGACTTTTTAACTGTATAAAATCGGGCGTGACTTTTGAAACACCCTGTACGAGTAAGTTGAGATTACAAAATTCTATATTGCACACGGACTTTGTGGACACCCTGCAGGTGTTTAACTTTTACTTCCAATTGAAAAAGTAAGTAGGCAAATTATCAAGCTTATTGGAAGAAGACTATAAAACGAAAACTGACAATTGCTTTATTATCAGCGGTAATTTAACTTCGCTATTTGAACAATTTTTACAGTAACTTTGTTTATCAAATGAGTAACCAATTTTATTAAATTATTTGTATGTGCGCATGCAATGTTTAGAGCTGCTAACTTGTTCATTTTAGCATATATAAGCTTATCTACACTATAAAGCGCATGTGTGTGTGTTAACTTCTCCAAAACGGCTGAACATACGAACATCACATATGGCGCGATTGATAACCACCCAGGGATGAGTGTCACAAAGGGGTTCGTGACGTCATGATGACGTCTAAATCAAAGATAATTTTTTGAAATCGCATATCTTGACTGTGGAAAATTGTTTTTAGCATAAAAGAAAGCCAGAACCCGACTTACAAACTTCAACAAATTCATGATCTTAGCATGTCACATGATGTCGTAATTAACGATTAATTGTAAAATTCACTGAAGTACTAATCGTAGAAACGCGATTAAACGCTTTTTTGGGAGATATTGACAAGATAATCTTAATAAAAAACATCTCTAGAACAATTTGTCTGAATTGACGATACGACAGCAGATTTTTTATTTAAGCATTTTAAGCCTTCCGAGCATGTGTATCATTCCCATACCTTTTTCACAATATGTAATGTCTATTTACCTAATTATAATGGCAGCACCAGAAGTTTTGGAAAAGCACGTGGTAGACTTGTAGATTACATTTGGCTGAGTTAGTGTTTTTCGCTTTGTAGATCTTGCATTTAACTAAAAAAAAAGTGCGGTAAACCTGTACCGATACATTTGTTTAGACCAGCTTCAATTAAGTAGTAATAGACTAAAAGAAACGAGATTACAAATAAAGCTTTAGCAACCGGGTGGTGTTGACAAAGGGTGAGTTTTAATTCTTATTTCATTTCTTGCGTTTATTCTGTGGACCTTGACAAAAGTGCCACAGATGATTTTACTCATTTTTCCTGCTCGCTTCAAACTTGCTCTATGACGTCACAATACGTCTGATACGATCATCACAGTTTTTCGCTAACAAAGATCTTCTTCTTCTTTTTGCTTCTCCCTATTCAGGGTCATCCCAGCGCGAAAGTATTCTCCATTTGACCAGATCGACTTCGTCTCTTTCCTTACCTCCAACGCTTTCCGTGTCTTCTCCAACCAAATCCATTCTTGGCCTTCCTCTTTTCCTTCTATCTGGCACCGCTATCTCCATTATCCTTTTTTCCCACGTAACTTTCTTCTTTTTTTCACGTGTCCATACCAGCGTAGCCTTGCATTCCAAAGTTTGTATCCTAGCTTTGCATCTTTCGCGATACCTCTCATGTATTCGTTTCTTATCTTATCTTTTCTTGTCACTCCCAGTGCTCATCTTACCAATTTCAACTCTGCAACTTCTATTTTTCTCACATATCTTTCGGTCACAGCCAACGTTTCCATTGCACAAAGCATGGCTGGTCTAACAACACTCTTGTACATTTTACCCTTAATCCTTGCTGATAACTTCCTCTCGCAAAGAAATCCAAACACCTTCTTCCAACTCATCCATCCTGCTTGGATCCTTCTCCTCACTTCTTCTTCTTCACATCTTCCATCGCTACTAACTGTCGACCCCAGGTATTTGAAGGTTTTCGCTTTCTTTACCTTTTTTTCTTGGAGCTTCAACGCTTCTCCATCACCCACAACCCCAGCCTTCAAATACTCGGTCTTGCTCCGGCTCATCTTCAGACCTCTTCTCTCCAGTGTATTTCTCCAAATCTCCAGATCATCCTCAATCTCCCTAAAATTTTGCCTTGACAGCATTATGTCATCCGCAAACAGCATATTCCATGGTGGGTCCTTCCTGATGTCATCCGTCAGCTTGTCCATGATGATGGCAAAAAGGAATGGACTGAGTGGTGAGCCTTGGTGAAGTCCAACACCTACCTTGAATTCCTCAGTCAACCCTGCTGCACTTCTCACAGTTGTCACTCCGTCATGCTATGGCGACCTTGCGAGATACGGACTTTGGATCATCGATGTTTTGCTGAAATCATGTGGGTGACTCATAACATTCTCGTTCTGTTCGTACGCTCGTTGTTGTGCTGTGTATCTTTGTTGTAAATCATCCGTTTGCCTCAATTTAAAATCACTCATTGGCCTACAAACTGGTCATAAAAGAACATACATGGCTACCTGTTATGATGTAGCAATACTGGGTGACTAAGCCGTATGGCCAGGCGTGGTTCCGTCTGACGTGCGGCGGAGTGACCTAGTAAAAATGCATATAAAAAGAGGCATTGTTATTTTCATTCATTCGATTAAATTCAAAATCAAATTCATTGGATTCGATTGGCTTCAATTCAAATTCGATTTCAATTCAAATCACGATTCGTGCTTCCAAGGATGTGTTTATGATTAAAATATATTCGTTCTGTGGAGTCAGACGAGCTGCGGGAACTACAGAAACTCGATCCTCACAATGCGTCGTATCTGAATCGTTAACGGAGATCATAATACGAGAGATAATTTTTTTCAACAGATGCAACATTTTTACAAAATCAGTTTATTTAAAAACTGATTTGTAACCTCACCTTTCCACCGAATTTCGTAAATTTGAATAAATTGAAGGTTATTTCAAAGGAATTCCAATAATTTGTGATTGGCACCTTTGCTATTTGTTTTTATGTTAAAAAAATCAAAATTTAACACCTGTGGTGCAACCTTTTACCCCTTTTCAAAAAGTGGTAAGACGAGGAAAAACAGATAAGTTTATTACCTAAAGGATATGATAAAGTACTAACAATCAGTGTTGTTTGAAAGCTAAGGAAATTTGTTTCCTTGAAATATATATGTAACACTATTATTTAGGGCTAAGGATCAGTTTGTAATGTCTGATAAAAGATTGGTTGCCATAAAGGATTTTCTGTTTTTAATTAGAAAAAATTTTCTACTATACATGAGCAACTTGCAATTTTCATGAAAAGTTAGCTCTTTGTAAATTTTGATTATTTTCGATCGAAGGCATGCTTCTTTGCCATTATTTACCTAAACTTTCAAAAAGATTAATTCAAAAATGTCGTCTTTCCAAATTTCAAGTATAATGAACTGGTAATAAACACTCAAAATTTTGATGTCTGGGCTTCAAGCAATTGCAATATCTAGAAAAGCCAAGTCCTGTTGCACATTTTATCTTTTCTTTTTCAAAAACATGGTTCTTTGGTATCATCTGACGAAATTTTCAAAAAATGTTCATCTAAAATTGAAGTTTAAAAATTTTTAAAAGTAGCTTACTCCAACCAAAACATTGGAGATTCCACTTAGAAAAAGAAGGGAGATAAATATGGTTTTGTTTAATCTTTTGCACCAAAACAGTATTCTCCAGATTCATATCGCCTAAATCAGGGTTTCTCAAACGGAGTCCTCGGCTCCCTTGCAGGCCACGAGCATAGGCCTTCACTTAGTAGCTTTGCAGAGGCCTTTACTAGTATTGCAAAATCCAGGTGTCACAATATTAAGTTTTCGCCAATTAAACTTGAATTTGTAGTTTTAATTATTACGTTGTAGATCTCCGTTGTGACGTTCGATGACGCATTTCTGGAACGTTCTTGAATTATCTGTTGCACTGTAGCTTCGTTTTTAATCTGTGGCACTACATATCTTAAATGATTAAGTCTTTATAAATAGTAATGGAAGCTTGTGATAACAAGTTGCAGATTGTGGCGTAATGTTGTTTACAATTCTAAAAGCATCTAAATTTGCTATTTTCTTTTGTAACGCAATAGTGTGTCTGGTAATTTTAATTTGCTGTTGTTGTTGTTGTTGTTACCCAACTTCTTCCGACGGATGGGGGCATGGCAAAAAACCAAGGAGCCCCAGAATCTGGGGAACTCCCCAGGGACTGGACCAAAGATCGTAAAGAGACAGAGAGTCGCCAAAAAGCGGGCGACGCGAAGAGTCCGTAATTGGACAGTGCAGAATGCGATTAGAAGTGTCCTGGGACGGATGTCCGCAGGCGCTGCAGGAGGAATTATCAATTCTGCCAATCCTAGTGAGATAAGAGCTTAACAGTGGGCTGTGTCCGTTGCAGCAAAGACGAAAGAGAACACAGCGAGCGTGACGAGGAAGCACAAGTTCCTCGATGGAAATAGAGAAAACCTTTGTATCAAAGAATTTCGATGAGACAGCACGCCTCCAGTCCGAGAAAAGACAAGAGTGGATACGAGAGACTTCAAGGGATTGCAAAAGGCACCAATAGCGCTCCCCGTCTGGCCAGCTCATCAGCCGCGTCGTTTCCCGGGAGAAACGAAGGTCCGGGAACCCATTGTAGCCTGATAGAACAGGAGCAGAGAGAAAGCAGGAGCTGCAGATCTGACAGAGAGATTGAGGTGAAAGAAAATATGGAGGAAAGAATAGGGTGGCAAGGACAGATCAAAAGTCAGATAGGAGGAGAAGAGAAGAGAAGTGACAGACTTGTTGGTGCTGCCAAGACCAGTAAAGAGCGTGCAGAATGGCGCAGGCTTTAGTGGAAAAACGTGAGCACACTGGGCCTGCTGAAAAAGAAATAGCGGCCTCAGTGCCACAGAGCGGGCAGTTGGCAAGCACGCCAGGGCCGCCCTTTCCAAAAGGAGAATGAGCAGACCGGTCTGTCCAGAGCACCAGATCGCAAGGTGGAAGAGAGCCAAGGTGAGCGAGAGCCGCACCTTGGCGAGAAAGAGGAGAATTGGAGCGGGAGCATTGGGAGGATTCCACGAAGGAAGGCAGGTTTTAAGGGGGAAAGGGAGGGCAAGCAAGAAGAGCCTCTTTAGAAGATGTAGAAGGAAGCATGAGCGGGTGAGTGGACGCAAAAGCTCTCCAGGACGATCTGCAGGGTCTTGGTTTTACTCCACGTCTGGCCAAACCTGAAATAGGAAAAGAGGTTGGGAGACGAAGAGCCCGCTCATAAGATGAAAGAGCAAAATGAGTCAGAGTGACTCGTAGGGAAGGTAAGGAGGCCTTACAAAGAAAAAGTGGGATAGGGGAGGTCGAGAGGCAGCCGGTGATGGCGCGACTGGCCGCTTGGTGAAAGCGTTCCAATTTGGTGATATTGGTAACGCTTAAGGAAATCATCCGGGTGAAACGTAGGTGAAAAAGGGCCGAAAAAAAGCTTTATACAAAAGAGAGGGGCTCCTTTAAGGGTCTCATGAGGAAGCAGAGATACAGCGTGAGGCCTTGAGACGAGGGAAGAGCTTGGCCTTCAGTAAAGATACATGTTTAGAAAAGGAAAGAGTGCGGTCGAAGGTGACCACAAGAGAGGTTGGAGTGGAATTGAAACCGAGGCGGGAGTTCAGTATGAGGAGGTTGGCTGGACGTTAGCTTGGTGTGGATCCATTGAAACGAAGGAAACCACACATTTGCTCGGATTGAGAGGAAGACACCAGTACTCAGACCAGCGCTCCAATCAAAACAGAGTTCCACACAAGGAATACAAGTATTGGCCAGGTTGTCTGCATAAAGAGAGCAGCTGACGGAAAAGGGCAGAGAAGCAGGAAGATTACTGATGAAAAGAGAGGAAAGTACAGGGCCAAGAACGGATTCTTGCGAAACACTTCGACGGACTCGAAAGATACGACTTTTGTGCTTTTGATAAACCACACAAGCGCGCCAATTAGAAATGAAAGACCTATTCTGACGCGCAAAACAAGGAAGGAGGCCAGCCGAAATGAGTTTGTGGAAAAGTGCGGGATGCCAGATAGAGTCAAAAGCTTTCGAGAAATCAATCGTAGCGAGAATCGTTCGAGAGCCCGGCCTGGGTTTGTTAAACCCATTCGAAATGGACTGAGAAAGGTACAGAATTTGATCAAGTGTAGACCGTCCAGGGCGGAAACCGGCCTGGCGGGGAGAGAAAATGGAATTAGACACCAGAAAGAACAGTAGACGGATAGTATGATGCTTCAAAAACTTTTGATACGCAGGAGGTGATAGAGATAAGCCGTGAGATAGCATGAGAGACAAGAGCCTTTTCCATATTGTGGATGGGAATAATAGAAGATATCTTTCAGATGGAAGGAAAGATATGAAGAGACCAGGAAATACTGAATATTTGAAGAAGAAAATGCACGCCAGAGCTACCAAAATGCTTTAGCATGGGATGGGCAACTTTGTCTGGGCCAGTGGCGGTGGACAAGAAAAGGTTGGAGGCAGCCGCAAGAAATGCAGCGGGGGAGCAAAAGGACGAGTGAGACTACTCAGGGAACGTGGCTCGGCGGAGCCCAGAAAGGTAGCCTCTGGCTCAGCTATGCAGGGCCTTTGGCTGAGAGACAGTAAAGTGGGATTTCAGGCAATCGGCGAAGATCAAAGCCGACTCCCTGGGAGAGGAGCAGTTGAGGAGGAAGGAGAGGAAGAAGATGAAGAAAAATAGACAGCGACAGCACCAAGAAGAGAGTACACAGATTTTGGGTTAGATTTGGGCGAGAGAGAAGAGCAAGTTGCCTGCCATGCCTAAGCTTTGGCGATGACAGACGAAGCACGTCGGGAAGAGGAGATGTAAGACTGACGATCTTCATTACTTCTGTGAGCGGCAGCGAAAATCATGAGTCTTTCACCAACCGCACCTTCCACTTCAGCGGACCATCAGGCTTTAGGATGGCGTTTGATGCGGCCGAAAGGAATGGAAAATTTGGCCGTTTTCAGTGTCAGAGAAGTGAAGAGAGCAGCAGCAGAAGAAACAGACGAGTATTCCACTGTAGAAGGACAGTGAGAGTCAAAGTAAAAGATCAATTCATAGCAAAGAGCTTTCTGAATATTGAAGGAAGGAGGACGATCGTTAGGTTGAAAGACCGAAGAGATAGGGAAGGTTAGTAGAACTGGTAGGTGATCAAAACTCAGATCCTAAATCACCCCTTAGGAGCAAGAAAGAGCGAGAGGGGATGGAGCAAAGGAGATGTCTAGCGAAGAGAGAGAGGAGTTAGAAAGTTCCAAGAAGGATAACCCCTGCTTGACGAAAATGATAATGCCGCCGCTAGCTTGCGTGGCATCAAGAGAGAGAATATCAGACCGGGAGTGGGTGCAATTCGATCGCAGAGCAGAGAATCCAGGGATCCGGAAAGAGGAGGAGGAGTTAAGGTTATATTCCTGGATACAAATAAGTCAACGGGATGAGACGAAAGAAAAATGAAGTAGTTCAGTACTCCTGGCTGAGAGACCGCCAGCATTTCATTGAAGAACCGTTAGGGAATCAGTGGTAGAAAGGAAGCAGGAGATGTAGAGAGACAGGCAGGAGCATGAGGCGGTGGTGAGGGTGCAGAAGAAAAAAATAGAAAGTGGGCGGAAGGGGGATAAGAGGGTTAAAGGCGAGAGTAGAAAGGAAGTGTTGCATTAGCAGAGGGAGCCAGATTGAACAGCGGAGGTACCAAACAACAGCCGCCTCCACGTTGTGATTGGGGCGGCTGTTGATTGTTACTTCCATTGTTCAATCTGGCAATCAAAAGCCGCCTCAATGTGGTGGTGCGGTCCCCGACCTGTTTGGGTTAGGTCAAGATGACTGTTGGCCTTCCGAGGGTTCCAGTTACCCCAAGCACTCCCAATGCACATTTCAATTTGCTCGCTTTACATATACACGACCGAAATTTTGCACTTCATTATTCAGAAGGATTAGAGTCAAAACGTGTTGTGACGACGAACGGAAGGTTGTTGTGTTTACCCTTCTCCTTTTCAGGTTAGAGATACGACACGTACGGCAATCCAGGTTCACGCAGTCAACGTAATTGAATTAGGTAAGAGGAAAGGTGCAGCTCATTTCGAGCCAGTCATGAATAACTGGTAGCCCTACCACCAACAAGCTGCACTGCCGTTGGTGGGAAACCAAGAGTTGCCTTTTGCGGCATGTTGGGTGTGCAGCTTCACAATTGAAACCCTGCCAAAAGCGGGTACGCCACCTGTCTTCGTCATAAAGATGGAAGCATCCCGTTAAGTGTCTTGCCCAAGAACACAACAAACAAGATTGCCGGCTTGTTCTTTACACTATTCCTTTTTTATGCTGAGAGCCAAGCAGGAAAGCTGTAATTATCATTTTTTAAAGTCTTTTGGTATGACTCGACTTAGGGAATGAACCCTAAGTCTACCGACCGCGAAGCGGACGCTCTAACCATTACGCCATTGCGTCGGTTAACGAAAGATCCGTATTGATGATTAGAGTTAGTTGCAGATAGAAACGGAATATCCGCGCAATATTGTTGTAATTACGAAGATAGTGTTTGTAAGTAGTGGAAGGAGTTTGCTTATATTCTACTTCTATTTATATTTCTACTTCTTTGTTTATATTCTGTTTCGACTCTAGACCTTAAGTTTTACATGTGTTATCAAACGTCGAAAATTCGAAAGTAGAGCGAGAGCTACGTCTCTTTGTCTTCACAAAACTTATTCGGAAGGGTTGTGATTGTATACAGGGTCTTTGCTGCTCGGTCGTGATGTCAAATGCGTCATTACCACCCTCCAAACAAAAAACCATCGCAATAAAAAGCATCCCCAAAGGAAGGATGATGACATCGATGCTCTGTCTGCCAAAAGAGTACGATACTATCTGGATGCGACGCTACCTCATTTGGGATCTACAATAGAGGAAAAGCATACTCTTCAACGCAGATACGATGTGGCATATCGAATTGTGAAGTGTAAGAAGCTGCATACTATCACTGAAGAACTTATCAAGCCATGCGCATAAAAGTGGTTGAAATAGATTGGATCGGGGTCGAAAAAGAAAATCTAGCAAGTTTCGCTCTCTAATGATACCATTCACCGACGGATTGACGACATGGCTGCAAATGCGCTCCAGCAAAGCAATCAAGCAAAGTACGCTTCAGGCTAGCATTCAACTGGACAATTCTACCGATAGCGCTTGAGAAGGCCACTTAATCGCGTTCGCCCAATACGAGAATGAAAGAAAGACGAAGAAAGGGTTCTTGTTTAGCAATACATTGTTAGCCACAACTACTGCTGCTGATGTCAAAACTCTTGCGGATTTTTTTTTTGAAGCCAACGATCTCAGCTTGCAGAATTTCAAGCACATCTGCACTGACGGTGCTCCAGTGATGATTGGCGTGAAATCAGGGTTTGCCACGCTAGTAAAGAACGAATGGTCGCATATGACGTCCTCGCACTGTTCACTACACCAATACACTTAAGCATATGAACGTTGCGGTCAAAGTGATCAACTTCATTTGTTCGATGGCAAAAAACCACCGACTCTTCCGACTTTTGGCCAAACAATTGGGAGCGCAACATTTGGGACTTTTGTTTTATACCAAAGTCCGTTGGCTGTCGAGAGGCAAATGCCTCTCTCAGTTGTTTGAACTTTAAAGTGAGGTTGAAATCTTTTTTTGAGAAAACAACCACCATGTCCAATTTCACAATAAAGAGCTTGTTGTCATGCTTGCGTAACTGACCAATGTATTCAGCCATCTCAACGACATAGGCTTGTCGTTGCAAGGTCGTGATGTGACAGTCATTGACGTTAAAGACAAGCTGGTTGGGCTAACTGCTCGAATGGGAGTCTGGCAAGCACGAATCAAGGAAGGGTCCAGCAACTCGTGTCCTTTGCTGGAAAGGCGCCTAAAAATGAATCGGATTGATTTGCCAGATAACATCAAAACTCGTATTATAGAACATCTTGAAATCATCTCTGCTGAGTTTTGATCATATTTCAACGACGACACGTTGCATGTTTCATGGTACCGAGACCAGTTTCACACTGAAATTGACCCTAATGCCCAAGAAACAGAGGAGTTGACAGAGTTCAAAGTTTCGAATGCGATGGCGGCATTTAATAAGAAAACTGACGATTCCAGCTTTTGGTTGTTTATTCATGATTCATATGCACTACTCAGCCAGAAGGCTTTGATAATTCTCGTTCAATTCGCACTAATTACATTTAAGAAGCTGGATTTTCTGATCCAGCGTCCATAAACACAAAATCCAGAAATCACCTCAGTGTATGCAATGACATTTGTCTTGCTTAGTAGAAGCCGAACATCAAAGGCCTCCCCAGGCGAGTACAAGAATAAGCTTTGCACTGACTATGTCAATTTAAAGTAAATTGACTGTGATTTGTTCTTTTGAGTTTAATGCATTTATGTTTTTAGTTTCGTTTGCTGACTTTTTTATTTTTAAACGTGGGGATTAAAATAACTGATGGAAACCCATTAAAAGCAATAATAGGTACTTTTATTGAAGGGCAAGGGGCCACAAGTGTTGACAGTCTTTTTTAAGGGAGCTACGGATCATGAAAGTTGGAAAACCACTGGTCTAAGCGTTTAACCAATTTCCTTTTCAATTATGTAAGGCCGGTGTAGCCGACTGATTTGATATTCTTTACCGCTACATTGCTGATGGAGGCTGTAGTAATAACTTAACTCTAAGCGCTTCACCTCAGGTTAGTTTGCTCTTTTATGCTAGGATCAAGTAACATGCGCATACCCAGAAGCTTTAGGCAATATAAATAGGCATACAATTACGAAAAAATCATAAATAGTGGTCCTATTATTTAATACTAGAAATTTCCTCGGAAGCGTGCGGCATCACAAAGATCAGCACCAGAAACATCATTTATGCTAATAATTTTTTTGTTTCTTTGCTGTTTGTTATTTTCATGAGGGTTGCACTAAGTCTTAAAATATGCGTACCAACAAATAGTTGATTTTTATTATCATAAAGCAAAAGCGATCGCAGTACCCATTTTCAACTTTGCGTTTCTTTTGCATTTATTTGAAGGAACGGACAGAATTTGTAAAATAATACGAGGCTTTCAAAGACTTCTCCTAATTGAGATCAATATTACTACGATCGGCATTAAGGAGATATAGGCGATGTCCCCATTAGTTTATGGTCTTACAACCAATTTGGTTGAAACCGGCTGAACCAATGTTACTAACCAGACATAACAGACTGGTAGCCGCGCCTATTGTAGCCGACTAGTATAAACAAACCCCTTTCAATGAATAGCTGGTTAAAAACTGGAAGCCAAAAAATAACTGACGATAACTTTGTTATGCCCTTCTTTAAAGATAAACAGATTGAACTTGTAAAATATAAAGGTTTTATTGAAAATAGTGATAACTTGCAAGAATACAGCAACCCTGCCGTATCCGCCAGTGACCCAAAGCATTGTTCCAATAAACGTAGCGTTAAACGCAAATATGACGAGAGTTGTCCGGGCTTTGGGTTTACTTGGACAGATTCTGAAGACTGCCCTGAAGCTCCATGTGTCATATTTATAAAAACTGTAGCAAAATAGTTCTCTGGTACCAGCCAAAATGAAGAGACATTTTGAAAGCCACTACCCTAACTTGATTGGAAACACGTTTTGTTTTTTTAAGCCAGACTTCGCGAAATGAAAGACATGCAAAAACTTATGCATTTAATAACAGTTTCAACCGAAAGCTATTGGAAAAGTCCTATTTAAGAAGCAAAAGAATTGCTCTATCCGGTGAGGAACACAAACAATAGCCGAAAACTTTATAAAGCCTTGCATGCTTGATGCTGTGAAAATTTTGCTTAGCGAGGGGCTCTACCGAAAACGGGAGCATTCGTTTATGAAACAGTAACAAGCCGTGGTATAGCTGACATAATATTTTATACTAGCAGATTTCCCCGTCGTTGATCGGGTAAAATGTAAAGACTGATTAAATTTTTACATTGAATAACCATATTTTAACTTTCGATCCCGCGCGGGTATAATTACCGGCAAGCGATTTTTATGCGTTCGCTCCCGCGACGGTATATATACCGGCAATAACAGAAATGGCGGACATGCGCGCAATTGTTTGCGTAGGCGGGAGCCGAGTAGGAGGTTAGCTTGGTGGGGATCCACTTAAAAGAAGGAGGCCTCACATTTGCTCGGATTGAGAGGAAGACACCAGTACTCAGACCAGCGCTCCAATCGAAACAGAGCTCCTCGTGTGGCCTCCACCGCAGTGGGGATCGAGGGAGAAGGAGGACCAAATGGCCAGATCGTCAGCGTAAAGAGAGCAGCTGACGCTAGAAGGCAGAGAGATCATTAATCAATAGAGAGAAGTACAGGGCCAAGAACGGATTTTGCGGAACACTTTGACGCACTCGAAAGATACGACTTTTGTGATTTTGATAGACCACTGAAGCGCGCCTATCAGAAAGGAAAGATTGAGTCCAACGAGCAAAGCAAGGAAGGAGGCCAGCCGAAATGAGTTTGTGGAAAAGGGCGGGATGCCAGACAGAGTCAAAAGCTTTGGAGAAATCGATAGTAGACAGGATCGTCCGAGAGCCCGGCCTGGGTTTGTTAAACCCATCCGAAATGGACTGAGAAAGGTACAGAATTTGATCGAGTGTAGACCGACCAGGGCGGAAACCGGCCTGGCGGGGAGAAAGAATGGAATTTGATTCTAGAAAGAAGAGTAGACGGGATAGAATGTTGCGTTCAAACAGCTTTGATACGTAGGAGGTGAGAGAGATAGGCCGGAAAGACGCAGGAGAGTCGAGAGGCTTTCCCATCTTGTGTATGGTAATAGTGGAAGATGTCTTCCAGATGGAAGGAATGCAAAGACCAGGAAAGATTGAAGATGTGAAGAAGAAAACCCATGCCAGAGCGAGGAAGGTGCTTTAGCATGGGATAGGCAACTTTGTCTGGGCTAGTGGCAGTGTATGAGGTAAGGTTGGAGGCAGGCGCAAGAAATGCAACGGGAGTAAATGGAGAGCAGAAGGACGAGTGAAACTCCACAGGGAACGTGGCTCGGCGGAGCTCAGTGAGGTAGCCTCTGGCTCAGCTACGCAGGGCCTTTGGCTGAGAAACGGAAAAGTGAGATCTCAGGTAAGCGGCATCGACCGAAGCCGACTTCCTGGGAGAAGAACAGTTAGGAGAGAAGGAAGGAAAGCCAGTGATAGAGCGAAGAAGACAGTGCACAGATTTAGGGTTAGACCTAGGTCATTTACGCGTATGAGCTCAAGCTCGGTTTGCATGTCTTTCGTCAGACTGGGCCACCACGACGGGTAGACTGCTTGGCCCCACCATCTGTCTGCCACATAAAGATGGAGGCATCCCGTTATGTGCCTTACCCAAGGACACAACAAGCAAGCTTGCCGGCTTGTTCTCCACACTATCCCTTATGTGCTGAGCGTCAAGCAGGGAAGCTGTGAATACCATTTTTTAAAGTCTTTTGGTATGACTCGACAAGGGAAATGAACCCCAGGTCTACCGACTGCAAAGCGGACGCTCTAACCACTACGTCATCGCATCGGTTAGACCTAGATGAAAGAGAAGAGCAAGTCGTCGGCCATGCCTCAGCCTTGGCAATGACTGACGGGGCGTGTCGAGAAGCGGAGATGTAAGCCTGGCAATCGTCATCACTTCTGTGAGGGGCAGCGAAGGCCTTGCGTCTTTCACTAACCGCTTCTTCCACCTCAGCAGACCACCAGGCTTTAAGAGGGCGTTTGATGCGGCCGAAATCAATGGAAGATTTGGCTGCATTCAGTGCCAGAGAGGTAAAGAGAGCAGCAGCAGAGGAAAGAGACGAGTATTCCTATGCAGAAGGACAGTGAGAGTCAAAGTAGGAGGCAAACCCATCCCAGCGAGCTTTCTGAAAATTGAAGAATGGGGGACGCTCGTTTAGGGGGATAGACCGAAGAGAGAGGGACGGATAAAAGAATAGGTAGATGGTCAGAACCCAGGTCCTGAAGCACCTCCCAGGAGCAAGAAAAGGCAAAAGTAGAAGAAGCAAAGGAGATGTCAGGAGAGGAGCGATGGAGAAGAGTGGGTGTGTCAGGGTGATTGAGGGGGAGGAGGTCAGAGGAGATGACCCAGTTGAATACTTCCTCCCCGCAGGGGTCGGAAGTACCTCTCGAGTCCCAAAGGGGGGTGATGGCAATTGAAGTCCCCCAGAATGAAGAGATTTCTGGAGGAAAAATTAGAGAAGGAATCGGTTCTGCCATCCGTTGGGGAGGAGCGAATAGAGGGGGGGGGGCGTACACATTAAGAAATGACACCGAGGAGGAGTTGTTAAGAGAGATGTTGACCTCTACATAATCAGAGTAGGAATAGAGCGAAGAGAGAGAGAGAGAGGAGTTAGAAAGTTCCAAGAAGGATAACCCCTGCTTGACGAAAATGATAATGCCGCCGCTAGTTTGCGTGGCATCACGAGAGAGAATGCCAGACCGGGAGTGGGTGCGATCAGAACGCAGAGTAGAAAATCCAGGAATCCGGAAACAGGAAGAGGAGTTAAGATTGGATTCCTGGATGCAGATAAGGTCGACTGGATGGGAAGAAAGAAAGTGAAGTAGTTCAGTGCTCCTGGCTCGAAGATTTCCAGCATCTCATTGAAGAACCCTGAGAGAGTCAGGAGGCGTAGAAGGACGACCAGGAGCAAGGAACGATGGTAAAGGGGCAAAGGAAGGAGATATAGAATGGGCAGATGGGGGATAAGAGGTTTGAAGATGAGGATGACGCGAGAGTGCAGCATCAGTAGAGGGGGGCAGATTGTACAGTGGAGGTGCTACTCGTGGATGTGTCAGAGGAGTCCGAGGAGGGAGTCACAGTGTTACGGCAGGGGAGGCAGCTCCAAGAGTGAGAGCTGCAAGAGCTCTGAATTCGGAGGGAAAGTTGTGAGTACTTAGATGGACCCATTTGAAGCAGGTGTAGCATTGCACTGACTTGCCCCGCCAGGTCACATTTCCAGCGCACACAGAGCAAGGAAAGATGGGGCCCAGGGTTGAGATGAACGTTACTGCTCATCAAGAGAAGAAGAAGAATGAGAAGACGAAGAAGGGCAAGAGTAGGGCAGGAGAAAATAAAAAGTGAAAACAGGCGACCGATTTTGTAGATGCTGTGTGCTGTCCTTCTGCGGTCGTTCAGGGGGCAGCATAGCGAAAAAATGAAGGGGAGTGCCCGGGGTAACTGGGACCCTCGGGAAGGCCAACACCCATTTCGACCCAGCCCAAACGGGGTCGGGGACCGCACGACCACGTTGAGGCAGCGTTTATTGGTGCAGGATACATTTGATCGCAGAATATTATACTTCATGCAGTTTAGAGGCAACATTTTTTGACACTAAATTTTCTCTGTATGTAACACGACATACAATCAACAGGCTTGGATTATCATCCTTCACAAATTTTTAACATTCTATATTTTTACCCATCACGGCAGGGGCACCATCTTCAGCACATGATACAATGTTGGTTTTAGGAATTCCATGGTCATCAAAATTATTGCTTAGTTTGTTGTAGATATCAACTCCATGAGTACTTGTTTCTATAGACTGACAAAATAGCATCTCTTCTTGAAACTTTTTCATGTCTATACATCTCACATATGCTAATAATAGTGCTTCACTTTTCCGTAAGATACATTCATCAATTCGTAACGAGAGCTTTTGTGATTTCAACTTTTCGATAAGTTGCTGCTCAACATCTTGGCCCATCTCATTGATTCTTCTGCTGACTGAGGTGCTAATAATTGGCATAGCTTGTGCATCTTTGTCATCTTTTTGTAAAACTTTTTTCACAAAAACCAGCATCGCTGGTTTTAGAAACTGTACCCCAATCCTATGATTCTTTCGATTTTTTGTATTCAGCAAAGATATTTTATAACTTGCTTCAAGAGTAAGATTTATGGATACAGTTTGATTAGCCAATAATGAAGTAATTTCAGTCCTGCTCTCAAAATTTGTTTTAAATAAATTACACCATGCGCAAGATTAACAAAACAATATCTAATAACCAAGGCAATCACGTACATTACAGCAAAATCTGATCAGTCTTGGCAGACATGCAGTAAAGACCATACCGTACAACGATTTCGCTAGATCTTTTCTCCAGGCAAAAAAAGCAAACCATCAAAAATCTAAATTTGAACATTTTGTTATTAATAGCACAACGCACATCACAAGTAAAACTCAAATTAAAAATGGGTAACTGCACAATGTATTTCACAATAGAAGCAGTAAGTAATGAGCAGGTAATTAGCAACATGATATATTATTTAACACCTTGGCCAAGATTAATTGCAACAAAAGAGCTGTTCTTGACCAGTTTCTTAAAAAATTGGAAAAAAAACTAAACCTGTGTCCTAAGCATTCCACACAATTGTCAAAAATATTCTCAAATTAAACTACTAAAAATTAATATATGTGTTGTCAAAAGCAGCAGCCAAAAACGCACAACTACAAAAGTTAGGTAAAAAATATCATAACAGTGAGACATAAAACGTTGTATGCCTTCGGACAGGATGTCACCAATGGACTCTTGTCCAGTCACAAAAGTTTTTACAAAGGTGTAAAAATGTTTGGTAAAAAAAACCATCACAACAAAACCAGTATGCATATAATTAAAACACAATCCACAAATATATCAACATAAAGAACGCAATGTATAACAGTAACGATTCTCATTGTATTCACTTAACCAAACTATGGCGAAGATACGAAAGCACAAAATGATGTACTTTCGAATCAATAACTACGATTTCAATGCTTTAATACACGGAAAAGACCAATAGCACAACAGCCAGCAAAATCAAGCTGCGGAAGTTTCTTCCAATTTAAAAGCATTTCATCGGAAAAAGCAACCGACCAAGAAAAACCTTATAAAAATGGATACATCAGGCATAATGTTTATATACAGCTGTTCATAGCGAAGGCTCTTCCCCTAAGAATATGCGTCGCTACACACGACTTGTGCAAAAAAAGACTTAGAAACTTGAAAAGTAGTGAGACAAGGGACTCTTTGAAAAAGCCTTGTCTCTTCAGCACAAACAGTCTGACAGGAAACTGTGCCTTATGAGTGATTAAGGTGCACGAGGGAGTTATTTTTCGTGCTTTGTCCGTTTACACTAAAGAAGCAGTTCACTTAGGATAGCACAAGTAGAAACTTTTAAGTATTCACCAGTGGCAATTCGCCTTGTCGGTGGTGGGACTACTAGCTTGCAATTTGTATTCAAAGCCCAATCAGAACAATACCCCTTTTCTTTAGTCAATTTTGATTGGGTATACGGCATGAACCAGAATTACTATTTCTTATCATAAAAATGACGAGGGATGTAACACCACAACACAAATAAAAGACGTTTTCACAAATAACACGGAAATTGTCTTTCGCGATGTTATTCACTCCAATTGTTTAACGAATCGCAACATAGCTTTTACGCAAAAGCTATGTATCTTAAACCAAGATTGATACCTATCATTGACCTTTCAAAAAAGGCAGATACTGTTATACAACTCTAGCTGAGTGGTGCTGTACAATTGGGATGGAGTCCGTGGTTTTACGCTGCATTGTACCTCGTTGGTAAGAAGTCTTTTTACAAAAAACGCGATCTTTACACTCAATCCAAGATTCAAAAGTTTTACCAGACCAAATCCAAACGCCCGAAGTTATACCTATAAAACAATAGCAGATTAAGCCCAGCGCGTAATTCACACGCATTTACAGCAGGCACTTAGGCAATAAGCAGTCATGACCCATTTACACAGTATATTTTACAAATTAGCATAAAATGATGAGCTCAACTCACCATTTAAGTGCATACATGTTTTCAATTTATAACTAAATAAATTGCTTACTTATTTAAGTCACACGAATACGCTTAGCCGCTTGAACTTAGTACTAGTTACACTTCATAGTTCATTGCACCTGAGCAAGGTTACATCAAGTTATACCTAATATCGTATAGCTTGATCTCTGCATTTTTCAAGTTGCACCTGTCGTGCATAATTTCAGCACTTCACCTGAGACTAAACACCTACCCTAAGTTGAAAACCTGAACTTAGTTTTTTTGTTATGTTTACCTTGCACACGCAAGTAAACAACATGGATTTAATACTTCAGCTGTGCATTATTCTTGGGTAACAGTGATTCGACAAAAACGCTAACAGCACAAACTCTGCCACTTAAGTTTTACTCACAGCTGGTTGCGCTGATATAAATATCACGACTGCCTGATTCTGAAATATTAGAGCAAAGTTTAGCTGTTAACCACTAAATATGGCGGCACATTTTTTCTTTCTAGAAGGAAACTCATTCAGTCGCAGGAGAGGCGTCTGCTCGATACCCACAAATAGCATTAGCTTCACTAACGAAGCGACCACACCCGTTCGTACTACAACTAATTCGAAACAAAGCTGTTCAACAGCAACATAAGCTATACAACCAATCAAAGTTGAAAGCCATTTCCACTCCCAAATGGATCAGATTTTGAATGCCATTTTAGCTAAAAATCGATCAGCGGAAAAGCCAGTCTGCACAGTGTAAAATAGCAATAGCATTTAGGTGAACATAAATTGTTTAATTTTTGCAATTACGCTAGCATCAAGTTCTTGTTATCACGAAGAGCACACTGGAAGCGAACATGGAGACATTGTTACAACTGCGTCAGATAACCTATGCTACGATTAAACGACTTAGGCGACACTTGGGTACCCACCAATGGCAGTCCGCCTTGTTGGTGGTAGGGCTACCAGTCACTCATGACTGGTTCGAAATGGGCTGCCATCTTTCCCCTAGCCTAATTTCAATTAGGTTGACGGCATGAACCTGAATTGCCATTTCTGCCGTACCTCCATCCCGAGGAAAAGGAGGGATAATCACAAAACAACAAAAACATTAAACGACTTGGATTTAAGGATTCAAGGATTAGTCAGCATGTTCCCCTTATTACTCTGGTTTGTCCCGTGGATTTAGAAGCTATTTAAAACTTGCTGCTAGAGCAAGAAATAGTAAAAGGGTAACGCTATCACCACCATCAAATGGGCAAATCATAAAAGCTTCATTGACAGCTCCATTTTTGTTATATATTTTTGTGATCGGGTCGCACAAAAATCTTTTTGTTGGTCATGAACAAATAGAAGGCGGCAACCTGCGGCTCCGCATGGCTAGGAAAATTGATACTATGAAGTAGACTTCTTACTGAGCGTATGTGAATGATGACAAAACCATCGTCAGTTCCTTTCGTCACTGAATAAAATGGAGACAACGTACTCTTAATCTCCAAACGTATGACAGAATCCAGTGACTGTGAAGGGTAGAGGTGCTAAAACGCTTTACTGCATCTTTGGAAAAGGTGACAACTATCATGAGCAGCAGGGGCTCACCTTTACAGAACTGAAACAGCTAGAGTGACAGGATAACCTCATTTCATGGTGGACAGCAAAACTGAATGCTACTCTTCAGGGAAAGGAAAACGCAGCGCTTCACGTGTTGGATGAGAAACAGTGTTTGAATGTGATGGCTTTAGTCGGAGATTAACAAAAAAATGCTGTCTCACTCTTATAGAGTACAAACAAGCTCGCCAGGAGATATATTTAGAGTATTAGCAGTCTGTAAGCATGGTGTGGCAAACGATTTCGTGAGTACAAAGTGGAAAAACAATTGTCCATCTCCGTTCAACTCAGCCTGTTATTATTATCTAATATATAAAATCCAAAGTCTGTTTGTTTGTCTGTCTGTCAGTCTGTTTGTCTGTTCCTTATGGAAAAAAAATTAGGAGCACCTAGAAAAAAATAAAACATGCATTCCGATGTATTTTTTTCCAGCGGAGTCAATGGGCCTATTTCCAAGTTCGTACCTCGCCCCCCAAGGGAGCTACGGCCCTTTTTCCACAGGAGGGTCTCAGATAACTCTTCGATTCTAATCGAATTGCGTATTTAGGTTTGGGGGATTAAATTGCAATTGACATCTAGCTTAGGCGCAAAAAAGTACAATACAGTGATGGTAATTTCAACTTCATACATGCACCCCAAGGGAGGAACAGACGGATTGAATGTCTGTGTGTATGTGTGTGTGTTCCCTATAGGTAGAAAGGTTAAAAAGTTTACATAAAAACTAAAAGTGTATTCTTATGTAAAATTCTCCGAGGAAGACAACGGAAGTAGTTCCGAACCTCTAAGTGCCCCCCTAAGGGAGCTATGGGGGGCAGAACCCCCCTTTGAAAATTCAAATATATTCAATTTAGATGAAATTTAAACCATATGTATAAGACACTAAATTAGAAAGCTTTCCAAAATTTCAGCCTTTTTCAACTATATTAGGGGGCAGAAAGCCCCCTTAAAAATTTAAGGTTTTTGTTAGGTACCACAAACAGAAAAAAATTTGTTACAAATAAAAATCCAAATTTGACGGTTATGAGCAAGACTGTACTTTAAAAATCCCTAGCAGATTTACCCGTCGTAGATCGGGTAACTATGTGTTTTCATTTCGATCAGATTCGTCTATGGGGGGACTACGAGCCTATGGGGCTCTACTAGAGGCCTTTTTGTACTGTTGTACGACGAAATAAAAATCATGAAAACACATTACAATATGGTTATTCAATGTAAAAATTTAATCAGTCTTTACATTTTACACGATCAACGACGGGTAAATCTGCCAAGTACGGTATTTTCATTTCGATCAGATTCGTCTATGGGGGGGGCTACGAGCCTATGGGGCTCTACTAGAGGCCTTTTTGTACTGTTGTACGACGAAATAAAAATCATGAAAACACATTACAATATGGTTATTCAATGTAAAAATTTAATCAGTCTTTACATTTTACACGATCAACGACGGGTAAATCTGCCAAGTACGGTATTTTCATTTCGATCAGATTCGTCTATGGGGGGGGCTACGAGCCTATGGGGCTCTACTAGAGGCCTTTTTGTACTGTTGTACGATGAAATAAAAATATAGTTATTCAATGTAAAAATTTAATCAGTCTTTACATTTTACACGATCAACGACGGGTAAATCTGCCATTTTACCCGATCAAGGACGGGTAAATCTGCTAGTCTAATATATAAAATCCAAAGTCTGTTTGTTTGTCTGTCTGTCAGTCTGTTTGTCTGTTCCTTATGGAAAAAAAATTAGGAGCACCTAGAAAAAAATAAAACATGCATTCCGATGTATTTTTTTCCAGCGGAGTCAATGGGCCTATTTCCAAGTTCGTACCTCGCCCCCCAAGGGAGCTACGGCCCTTTTTCCACAGGAGGGTCTCAGATAACTCTTCGATTCTAATCGAATTGCGTATTTAGGTTTGGGGGATTAAATTGCAATTGACATCTAGCTTAGGCGCAAAAAAGTACAATACAGTGATGGTAATTTCAACTTCATACATGCACCCCAAGGGAGGAACAGACGGATTGAATGTCTGTGTGTATGTGTGTGTGTTCCCTATAGGTAGAAAGATTAAAAAGTTTACATAAAAACTAAAAGTGTATTCTTATGTAAAATTCTCCGAGGAAGACAACGGAAGTAGTTCCGAACCTCTAAGTGCCCCCCTAAGGGAGCTATGGGGGGCAGAACCCCCCTTTGAAAATTCAAATATATTCAATTTAGATGAAATTTAAACCATATGTATAAGACACTAAATTAGAAAGCTTTCCAAAATTTCAGCCTTTTTCAACTATATTAGGGGGCAGAAAGCCCCCTTAAAAATTTAAGGTTTTTGTTAGGTACCACAAACAGAAAAAAATTTGTTACAAATAAAAATCCAAATTTGACGGTTATGAGCAAGACTGTACTTTAAAAATCCCTAGCAGATTTACCCGTCGTAGATCGGGTAACTATAACTTTTTCCAGGGAAGCCAAGTACGGTGTTTTCATTTCGATCAGATTCGTCTATGGGGGGACTACGAGCCTATGGGGCTCTACTAGAGGCCTTTTTGTACTGTTGTACGACGAAATAAAAAAAATGAAAACACATTACAATATGGTTATTCAATGTAAAAATTTAATCAGTCTTTACATTTTACACGATCAACGACGGGTAAATCTGCCAAGTACGGTATTTTCATTTCGATCAGATTCGTCTATGGGGGGGGCTACGAGCCTATGGGGCTCTACTAGAGGCCTTTTTGTACTGTTGTACGACGAAATAAAAAAAATGAAAACACATTACAATATGGTTATTCAATGTAAAAATTTAATCAGTCTTTACATTTTACACGATCAACGACGGGTAAATCTGCCAAGTACGGTATTTTCATTTCGATCAGATTCGTCTATGGGGGGGGCTACGAGCCTATGGGGCTCTACTAGAGGCCTTTTTGTACTGTTGTACGATGAAATAAAAATATAGTTATTCAATGTAAAAATTTAATCAGTCTTTACATTTTACACGATCAACGACGGGTAAATCTGCCATTTTACCCGATCAAGGACGGGTAAATCTGCTAGTTTATATTATAAATTCAAATGTTCAAAATGTGTTCATTACGTAAAAAACATTCTTTGCCGCACTTCATGGATTTTTTAAGCATCACACCCTTTTAGTTTTTATCCTCACCATCATCAAGAGTGTCATAACCGATACCACCTAAGATAAACTTCATGCTGCTTTGTAAGTCTGTTGTAGTTGTTGTTAGCCGGTCCCTTTCGAGGCATAGAAGCATGGCGGAACTCCAGAATCCGTGCAATTTTTCAGGGCGTGAACCAGAGGTCGAAGAAAAAGGAAGAGTCTACAAAAACCGAGCCGGGAAGAGTCCGTAGCTGGATAGTGCAAAATGAGATGAGAGATGTCCTGGGTCCGGTAACCACACGCGCTGAATGAAGGATTCTCGCTTCTGCCAATTCTAGAGAAATACGGGTTTATCAGAAAGCTGTGTCCATTGCAGCAAAGTCGAGAGAGGACAGACCAAGCATGACGTGCAAACATAAGTTCCTCAGTGAATACGGAGGGAACCTGTATGTCGAAAAATTCAGATGAGACAGTACGCCTCCAGTGCCAGAAAAGAGAAGAGTGGATACGAGAGATTATAAGGGACCGTAGAAAGCAGGAGTGGCGCACCTCGCCTGGCCAATTCATAAGCCGCGTCCTTCCAGAAGAAATGAGTTTCAGAAACCCATCGTAGGCTGATAGTAAAGGAGGAGATGCCAGGTGTGTTCGCGAGTTTAAGGTAACAGGAAAGACGAGGAGATATCAGCGTGACAAGGACAGAACGCGAGTCTGACAGGGGGAGAAGGGAAGAGTGATGGCAGACTTGCTAGTGCTTCGGAGACCAGAAAAGAGCTTGCACGATGGCGCAGACTTGAGCAAAAAACTTGAACACACTGGGCCTGCCGAAAAAGAGCGGCCTCGGCGCCACAAAGTGAGCTAGTGGCAGGGAAGCTAGAGCCGCCTTTGCCAAAACGAAAAGAGCTATCAGTCCTGATCACAAGATTGTGAGAGATGGGAGAAAAGAAAGGTGAGCGAGAGCTGCACTTTACCGAGAAAAAAGGTGGGTTAGAACGGAAGCGTAGAGTAGGAAGAGTCAACTCCACGTGAAGGAAGACGGGTTCTAGGAAGCATAAGGTCCAGCTTTTTCCCATTTTACCAAAAAGCTTTGAAACGCAGAAATTGAGAGAAATAGGCCAAAAGGAGGCGGCAGAGTCAAAAGGCTCTCCTAACTTATGGATGAGAATAATGGAAGATGCTTTCCAGAAGGAAGTAAAGCAATGTAAAGAACAGAAAAGATTGAAAATTAGAAGAACAAAATCCATGGCAGAGCGAGGAAGGTGCTTCAGCATGATATTGACGACTTATCTCGGGCCAGTGGCAATGGACGAAAGGTTTGTGGCAGCCGCGAAAAATCCAGTGAAAGAGAAGGGAGAGTAGAGAGAAGAATGAGACTTCTTAGAGAACGTGGCTCGCTGGAGCATGGACAAGTACCTCTGGCTCTGCTATGCAAAGCCTTGGGCAGGAAGACAGAAAAGTAAGATCTAAGGTAGTCGGTGTAAACCAATGCCGACTCGCTGGAAGAACAGTTGAGACAGTCATGAGAGAAGGAAAATGATGAAGAAGAACCAGCAACAAAACAGAGGAGAAAATAGACTGATTTACGATCAGACTTAAGAGAGAGGAGCATATCACCTGCCATGACTTTGGCGATGACAGACGACGCATTTCAAAAAGCAGATATGTCAGCCTGTCGATCTTCATCAATTCTATGAGCGGTAGCAAATGCCATACGTGATTCTTTTACAGCTTCTTCCATTTCATAATACCACCATACTTGCAGTTGACCTTGCGAAGATCTCGCTATAAGCATTGCGGTTGTTGTTTAATCTTACGCCATTCACAGGGATTTCTTCATCTTTTTTTAAACTTTTTCCAGAGCTTTATCTTCAACTTCAATATTCTTTAATATCTAAGAGTTTTTCGTGGTGAACTTTGTCGAAAGCTATTTGATAATCCACAAAACACACAACAAAGATTTCGCTGAAGCTGGATTGCTCTTGTGATTACGATTTGTAAAACAAAGATCACATTTATAGTTCATCAGTCCCTTGTGAAGACATATGAATAGTCTCCGACTTGTTTAGTAATCTAATTGTTTTCTCAGTCGCTTAAAGATATTTTTGAGTAGTAGTTTTTAAGTTTGTGACATCAAGTTGATTTTGCAGTGGTTGGCACAATCGAGTATTCCTGGTACTTTAGGCCAGTGGTTTTCAAACTGTGCATCGCAACGCCCTGGTGTATAGTTTTAATTTTTCAAGGGCATCGCACAATTCCATTCGTAAGAATACTCAATTGAGCTAGTACATGTAGTAGCAAATTTCAGTGCAGTTGTTATGGTACAGTTTTATTAATTTATACGAACTCCTGGCACATGTATTTGGATTCATTATTACGTACCTGCGGTAATTAATTACTAATAAACGCATTGCGCTATTTTGACATTCTTTTTAGCACATACAAACGAAGGATAGAGCAGTCAGTAATAAAACCGATGAAAAGAGGAAGCTAACGTTGCAATTTAAGTGTAAATATACGATTCAAGATGATAGACCTAAAAAGAAGTCATTTAACAATATCACATCCGCAATTTGCTCAAAAATGATATGATTTAAATAGGTAAGTGTCCACTATTTCAAAGTTCACGCTATTCTCATCAGAGGCTTTACTAGCATCCCACCAAGTGGCGCACAAAATTGCTGAGCCTGAGTGTGAAAAGCTCCACGCCGATGCTGTGGAACTAATACTGCCTGCTGCAGTCGATCTTACAAGTACAATGATAGGAGAAAGAGATGCCGAAAAGTTAAATCTGGTAACGCAATCTGATAATGCCATGTGCCGCTAGATTGATGACATGGCCGAGGACGTTTACAACTGATTGATCAAATGAAACAGCGAGAATTCGTTTTGCAATTAGATGAAGCAACTGATGACAGTCAAAATGCACACCTGATTTCTATGTTCGGTTTGTTGACTTCTCTCAACAAAACTTAGTAGAAGAGCTGCTATTTTGCAAATCTACTGAACTTAGATGCCGAGGAATTGATCTTTTCAATGTAGTCGACAATTAAATTTCAACAAACAACTTAAATTCGGAAAAGTGAATCAGCATATGTACAGATGACGCCAAAGCCATGTCTGGTATCTGCTGTGGACACAGTTGAATTCAAGAATATGTACTCACGGCAAAATGAATGCATTGCATGATTCACCGAGAGATGTTAGTTGCTCGAGAACAGAGTCCTGGGCTTGGTGACACAGTTGAAATCGTCACAAAAGTTATTAACTTCATTAAAACACAGCCATTAAAGTCAAGAGTTTTTCAAAAACTTTTGAGCAGAGTTGAATGCAAAACATCAAAGTTTGATGTTTTATTGTTTGCCCCAGTGGCCATCGCTTAAAAAATCCTTTGAACGAGTCTACGAACTGGTGGATGAACTTCAAGGTTTTTGCAACAAGAATATAATAATCTTGCTGATTACCTAAGCTAAGAATATTTATTGGCTTATTGGCTATTAAATATTGGCTTACTTGTGTGATATCTTCGCTACATTGAATAAACTGATTATTTATATGCAAGGGCCGTATAAAAATATGCTTGACGTTTTAGATAAAACTGCAGCGTTAATTAAAAAGCTGTCTTTGTGGAAGGAAGATACAGAAAAGGTGTCTGGAAGTTCTCAGTACTTTATTTTCCTGGCCAGTTTGCTTGAAAAGAAAAGTATGATGCTGCCTTCAAATTTACGAAGCGTATTTTTGCATCATTTAGCCAAGCTCGAGTGGAAATTTACGAAGCACTTTCCGAAAAATTTATCAAGCTATGAATTGATTCACAATCCTTTCTACCAACCTACCCCATCACCTTTTACTAAACAAGAAAAAGAAGACTATATTGACCTTACCTGTGATAATTTCCGAAAAAGGAAGTTCAATTCCGGAAATCCGACAAATTTTTGGATTTTATTGAATGTCGAATACTCAGCTTTGACGGAAAAAGCGCTACAAATGGTTATCCTTTTCGCTACATCGTATTCATGCGAAGCAGGATTTTCTATTATGGCCATCATTAAAGCCGAGTATCGATCGCGAATATACGTTAAGAGAGACACGCGGGTAGCAGTTTCAAAAATTCTCCCAAGATACGAAGACCATTGCAAAAATAAGCAAGCCCATTAATCACATTAGATCATATGCCTATTTGTTTCTTTTTGATGTTGCATCAATGAATTGAACTTTGATTATAAGGGTCTTTGTTATCCTATTTTGATATGGCGCAGAATGACGCGCGCTTCGGCGGAAAAACTTGAACATACTGAGCCTGCTGAGAAGAAAAGAGTGGACTCAGTGCCACCGAAAGAGCAGTTGGCAAGCACGCCAGAGCCGCCCTTGCCAAAAAAAAAAGGAACAGAGCCGTCTGTTCAAAGTATCAAATCGTAAGGTGAGAGAGAGTCAAGGTGGGCGAGAGCCGCACCTTGGCGAGAGGGGAGGATCAAAGCGGGAGCATGGAAAGGAAAGAGTGGGCTCGAGTGAATGAAGGCAGGTTCTAGGGAGGTGAGGGAGGAAAAGCAAGGAAAGGATCCGTAGAAAAAGGAAGCATGAGCGGGTGAGTGGACGCAAAAGCTCTCCAGGACGATCTGCAGGGTCTTGGTTTCACTCTAAGTCTGGCCAAACCTAAAATGGGAACAAAGGTTGGGAGACGAAGAGCCCGCTCATAAAATGACAGAGTGAAATGAGTCAGAGTGACTCGTAGGGAAGGTAAGGAGGCCTTACAAAGAAAAAGTGGGATAGGGGAGGACGAGAGACAGTCGGTGATGGCGCGACTGGCCGCTTGGTAAAGGCGTTCCAATTAGGTGATATTGGTAACGCTTAAGGAAACCATCCGGGTGAAACGTAGGTGAAAAAGGGCCGAAAAAAAGGTTTATACAGAAGCGAGAGGGACTCCTTAGAGGGGCCCCAATGAGGAAGCAGAGATACAGCGTGAGGCCTTGAGACGAGGGAAGAACTTGGCTTTCCGAGAAGATACATGTTTAGAAAAGGAAAGAGTGCGGTCGAAGGTGACCACAAGAAAAATTAGAGAGGGTTTGAAGTGGAGGTGGGAGTTCAGTATGAGGAGGTTGGGCTGGAGGTTAGCTTGGTGGGGATCCACTGAAAAGAAGGAGGTTTCACGTTTGCTCGGATTGAGAGGAAGACACCAGTACTTAAACCAGCGATCCGATCGAAACAGAGCTCCTTTTGTGGCCTCCACCGCAGTGGGGACCGAGGGGGAGATGGACCAAACGGCCAGATCGTCAGCATAAAGAGAGCAGCTGACGCTAAAAGGCAGAGAAGCAGGAAGATCATTGATGAAAAGAGATAAAAGTACGGGGCCAAGAACGGATCCTTTAGGAAAAATTCGACGGACTCGAAAGAAACGACTTTTGTGATTTCAATAAACTACGCAAGCGCGCCTATCAGAAAGGAAAGATCGAGTCCAGCGAGGAAAGCAAGGAGGGAGGCCAACCGAAATAAGTTTGTGGAAAAGGGCGGGTGCCAGACAGAGTCAAAAGCTTTCGAGAAATCCAAAAATTTATTTTTTTCATTCGCTTTGACGTTTTTTTATTTGCTTCAAAATTTTCATTCGCTTTGACGTTTGTATGTTGTTACACAGTATACCTTGTTATTTGAATACCCGGTTTTGTCAAGTACTATGCGGACAAAATTGGATAATCAAGCCGCAACATATACCATAAAGCATCATATAAAGACCCAAGCCGATAAAAATTTTCGTACAAAAATGCATGAGAGCAAAAGCGTACAAAACTGGACAAGAACGTGTAGGCCTACTGCGTACAGCGACCTTGACGTTTCCGACCTCGGTGCCAGAGAATTGTTGTGTTCAGACCCGCTTCGGAGTTACAGGTATTGCTGGCACGAAGCATTTTTAACACAGGCAGTGCAACCAAACAAGGCGAAATTGCTGTAAAGCAGTAATACCTCTCCTGCCGCTTCGAACTATTTCTCTGTTTATAACACATACTATCGCTTACCAACAATCAACGTCATAAAGTACTTCACGATAAACATGACGAAGTTTGGTGTGCTTGTTAAATCCTCATTGTATTTGCAAGGACATGGGATATTGTACTCGCTGCAAAACAATAAAATCGTTAACTTTATTTTTTTTGGTTCTTTTTAATCAATTCTGATGCGAAATCAAGTGTTTAGCCGTAGACATGCATTAGATTAACAAGATGTTATCCCCGGAAGGCAGTGTTTCTCAACTACTTGTTTCTGCAACTCAAAATCGTTCAAAAGCAGTTGTTTAAAACAACATGACGACCCTTACCTTACCATAAAATCAATTTATTAAAAGCGTAATTTCGCTCACTTCGGTCTCCAAAATAGCACTAAGACATTTTTTCAGATCAACTTTTTGATAGCCTAACTTCGCCTTCAAAAATTTTTGCCAAGAAATCTTTTGCTTTTCCAAAACTGCTTTGAAATGAGCATTTCCCTTTATCCTTTCCCTTCCCGAAATACGTAACTGCTCGCGACGTGGTTTGAGAAACGCTGACATAAGGCAAAAAATGGTGTATACCAATAATGTTAGCAGGTTTGCTTAACCAGCAATAGTGTTATACTAGTAGAAATATAAAATATTATAGCCTTAAAAGGTAAGTTTTGCTTTGGCAAAAACCTTACACGTGAATTCTTACGATATGAAACCGAATTAGCTCTAGCTTTTCCCATTATACCAAATATCACACAACTGACAAGTGCGCAACGAAAAGGTTTTGGTGCAGCCGACACTATAAGTCTAATTTTTCTACATATGAAGAGCACGAATGACAAGAACCCTACACGAACTGACGTGAACGCCCGAGACAAAAATATAGTTCAAAGTCCAATGTTAAATAGTAGTTGAGATAGGCGAAAAAAGCGGACTTCAATGATGGCTATTTTCGGTAAGTCATCGCCGAAGAGCGCATAAATTAGTGTCTGCAATCTACAAGACCATCTTAAAGCCAAGCAACGCGAAGCACATCTGTTTAACACTGAAGTTAGCTTCTTTATATCCTCCTCTCTCTAGATTTTGCAAACTATTTTTGTAAATACTCCATCTAAAATTTGCTGTAATTATACATAGGTAGCATTGAGTTTGACACTATTTCTCGTAACCACTTTTTTTGTGTTTTTTACCTTAAGCTACATGGAATCTCGAGCAAACAACCATGAGATTAAGATAATTTAGTGATGGCTTTAGTTTGAAGTTCTTTTAAGTTGATTTTCTAGTTGGTCTTTGCCTAGCTTTCTCCATGGTCAAAAACATAAAAAAAGCCAGCTTTCTGACTTCGTACGCATTTAAACAGTATAAAATAAAGAACATTCCAAAGCTTACTAGCAATTTCTGGCCAGCCATCCTCTGTGCCAAGATTCCTCATTGAAATATTCGTAGAAATAGCACACAATGGTAACTGTTGCAGGAACTGTGTACAAAACGCTAAAGATCCCGATGCGAACCATCAGCTTTTCAAGTTTCTCAACCTTAGTCGTACCAGCTTCGCTTTTGACAACATTTCTATAAGACTTTTTGATAATAGTTGGCAAAAAATATTGAACACAAAAGCAAGAGCACAAGGAGTAACTGTGACTTCACCTATTGAAAATCGAACGCAGGTACTCAAAGGAGAATGAAGAGAAGAATCAAGAGTGATAGCCTCTCCAAAAGGTATGACAACAGCAATAAATGTGAAGTCTTTTAATTTCTGTTTGAAAACCAGAACGGGCAAAGTTCTAACTTTCTTCTTCTTCGTCGTTTGAGCTATTTGTTCTGAGCATTATGCAGAAAGATGTATATACATCGCGTGAGCGCTCATGCTCTGTTTGCGACTCTTCAGTTAGACTGGGCCACAACGACGGGTAGACCGCTTGGCCCAATTCTCGCTTTGAAAGAGTTGATATTTAAAGAAAAAGGTTTTCACTTCTTTTTGAAGACTAATTCAGGCAAAATTTTTAGATAAAAAATGATTTCAATAAAAAGGTCTCAAATTTCAAAACATTTTCCCACAAACTTGTTTCTAAATACATCACTGCCGGTATTAATAAGTGAGCGTGTGTTTATCCCTTCTCTTCCTTTGTTTGGGAGCACAACATGAGACGGTTATCCACGTTCTCATTGTAAAATCACTCAAGACCAGGTTAAGGGAAGGCCTTAGTCACTTTCCCACTACTCATGAATATAAATGGCAGACTGAAAACCCCATTACCAACAAGGCGGTGTGCCATTACTAAGTGGTCAAGTTGTCTTTAACAAAAGTCTACGTCAGCAGCTTTTTAATCTAACCTGTTGAAACACAGGTAAGGTGGTGATATCGAAAAATATGTTCGATACATTTGAGAAAAGTTACTTTTTTGTAAATAAATTTAGATGCATCAAGAACCGAGATCATTTCTGAATAGCAATGCTAGTCATAATTACATCAGTTAACATGACGCTACCTCGAAGCAGCATCGGTAAAATCCGACATTGAGTAGGATTTAAACTCAGTTCGTACCAGCTATCCTAAAATTCGAACCCCATCATAAAATTTATATCAAAACGCCATTGGTGCCCGAAATTTAAAGTTCTGCGTGGCTGCAGTACAAAAGTCTTGTACAAAAGCGCGTGTATAGAGGTAGACCTGAAAAGCGAAAAAAGTACACGTAAAATCTAGCTCAAGTTTTCATGTCGAAAGAATACAGGCTGTTGTTCGGACACATTGATTAAGCGGCTAATAAATTGACTAGTAACAAAATTATGCACATCGCATGATATCAAGCACCGAAAATGATAAAAACGTAAGTTTCATTTCAAGCAAGCAAGCAAACAGTTTTTGCAGCTTTGGCATTTTCGGCTATCTTCAGTCTACTCATGACAGAGGCATGACAAAACATTCCATAGCTCCAAGTATAATGGTCTTAAAAATACAATAAAGCAAATTTCGATCATAAACCACTTCATCATTTTCAAGGATCGATATAACCTGTGCCGTACTTACGAGGATAAACGTCGATCAATTAATCAAAGCTATTAGTATTTTGATCAAAACGTATAGTCTTTTAGTTGTTGTTGTTGTTGCTACCCGACCCCTTCAAAGGAATGGGGGCATGGCGAAAGTCCATGGAGCCCCAGAAGCCGGGAAACTCCCCAGGTTCTGGACCAGTGGTCGTAGGGGGACAGAGAGTTAACAAAGAGTGAGCGGCACAGAATGTCCGTAGGTGGACAGTGCAGAATGAGATCCGAAATGTCCTGGCACGGATGTCCGCAGGCGCCGCAGGAAAAATTATCGATTCTGCCAATTCTAGAGAGATAAGAACTTAACAGGAGGCTGCGTCCGTTGCAGCGTAGACGAGAGAACACAGCGAGCGTGACGAGGGAGCACAAGTTCCTCAGTGGAAATCGAAGGAACTTGTGTATCGAAGAATTTTGATGAGACAGTACGCCTCCAGCCCGAGAAAAGACAAGAGTGGATACGAGAGATAAGAGGAAAGAGACCACAAGGGGTTGCAGAGGGTGCAAGTAGTGCTCCCTGTCTGGCCAGCTCATCAACCGCGTCGATAGGTAACCTTGTCTGGGCCAGTGGCAGCGGAGGAGGAAAGGTTGGAGGCAGTCGCAAGAAATTCAGTGGGGAGAAAGGAGAGCAGAAGGACGAGTGAGACTCCACAAGCACGTGGCTCGGAGGAGCTCAGAGAGGTAGCCTCTGGCTCTGCTTCGCAGGGTCTTTGGCTGAGAAACGGAAAAGTGAGATCTCATGTAGGCGGCGTAGACCGAAGCCGATTCCCTGGGAGAGGAACAGTTAGGGAAATTAGGAGGAAGATGAGAAAGGAGAGCCAGCGATAAAGCAAAGAAGAGAGTATAAAGTTTTTGGGTTTGATTTGGGTGAAAGAGTAGAGCAAGTCGTCTGCCATGCCTCAGCTTTGGCCTTGGCGATGACTGACGAGGCACGTCGAGAAGCAGTGATGTAAGCCTGACGATCTTCATCACTTCAGGGAGCAGCAGCGAAAGCCTTACGTCGTTCACTAACCGCACCTTCCACCTCAGCAGACCACCACGCTTTAGGATGGCGTTTGATGCGGCCGAAATCAATGGAAGATTTGGCCGTTTTCAGTGCCAGAGAGGAAAAGAGAGCAGCAGCAGAAAAAAGAGAAGAGACGAGTATTCCCATGCAGAAGGACAGTGGGAGTCAAAGTAAGAGGCAAAATCATCCCAGCAAGCTTTCTGAAAGTTGAAGGAAGGGGGACGCTTGTTGAGAGGAACAGAAAGAAGAATTGGTAAGTAATTAAAACCCAAGTCCTGAAGCACCTCCCAAGAGCAAAAAAGGGCCAGAGAGGAGGAAGCAAAGGAGATGTCAGGGGAGGAGCGACTGTGAGAGGAGTGATGTAGAAGGGTGGTTGTGTCAGGGTGATTTAGGGGGAGGAGGTAAGAGAAGATGACCCAGTCGAACACTTCCTCCCTGCAGGGTCGGGAGTACTTCTCGAGTCCCAGAGGGGGTGATGGCAATTGAAGACCTCCAGCATTCCATTGGAGAACCCCAAGAGTCAGGGGGGGAGGAGGCAGGAGGCAAAGAAGGACAGCCAGGAGCAAGGGATGGTGGTAAAGGGGCAGAGGGAAAAGATACTGAATGGGCCGGCGGGGGATAAGAGGTTTGAAGACGAGGGTGGGGAGGGAGTGCAGTATTAGCAATGGGTTAGATTGTACAGTGGAGATATACATGTCGGAGGAGCCCGAATAGGAAGTCACAGTGTTACGAGTGGGGATACAGCAGGGGGGCAGCTTCAAGAGTGAGAGCTGTCAAGAGTTCTGAATTTGGGGAGGGAAAGTTGTGAGCACCTTAGATGGACCCATTTGGAGCAGGTGCAGCATTGCACTGACTTGCTCCGCCAGGTCACATTTCCAGCGCACACAGAGCAGGGAAAGATGGGGTCAAGGTTGAGATGAACGTTACCGCTCATCCAGAGGAGAGGAATAACGAGATGAAGACGGGCAAGAGAAGGGCAGGAGAAAAGAGAAAACAGGCGACCGATTTTAAGGATGCTGTGTGCTGCCCTTCTGCGGCCGTTCAGGAGACAGCATAGAGAAAAAATGAAGGGGAGTGCTCAGGGTAACTGGGACCCTGGGGAAGTCCAACAGCCATTTCAACCCAACCCAAACGGGGTCGGGCATCGCACCACCACGTTGAGGCGGCTGTTGATCGGAGCAGAGACTTATACTCGCATAGGTATATTTTACTAATTTTTTGGTGGGGTCATTACTCTTCTTTTACCATCGCAACCAATACAACTTCTATATGCAACGCAATACACTTTTCAACTTACCTTATATTATACATGGAAATAAACCCTGCAATCAAAAATCCAGTGCCGACAAATAAGTAACTTGATAGTGGGACGAGTAAGGCCCATAATATGTGATTGTAGCTGTGAATACCAACGTAGCATACCTACCGTAGCAAACAAAAAAATTCTGTATAATTACCATTAAATCGCATTTTTTAGCTGCTGCTCGTTTTGTAGAGTCAGAGTAAAATTGTATTTTCAGATTTCATTCTCCCCTATTGCCAAGAATCAGGATGAAAACACAATGATAACCAATTTTAAGTCATAGGTCTGACTAAACAAAAAAATTGAATGTCTACACACTCTGCACAATGGCAGAGTCAATTAAAAATCAACACTGGACCTTCGGTGAAAATAAAAAATCCTCAGCCGAAGAAATTAGTTTTATTAATAGAAATACAGGATGCTTATTTACCAATAACCCTGTTTTAATCGAATATCACCTTATCTGCGCTGGCACCTTTTTTCAGCTAATTGACCCCAAGTATAGCAAAAGCTGTGTCAAGTTTTCATGAGCTTCACCATTCAAGTGCATTTAAGTTTTTTCAAGCTTTCTTTAATAACATAGCTAAGCATTAGTAAAACAATTTTTCACAAACTGTGACTTATGAAAAGCCGGGGTTGAATAATGATATTTGGCCGAAGCTTACAAAGCAGGCACTCTATGGAAAAATTAAATCCAATGCTGAAGTTTGGTCGGCTTCTACAAAACGAAAGTGTTTCACTGCACTAAACGATAAAATAAAATTAGGATCATTAAACCTCCTAAAGACAACACTTTAACAAACTTACCCCACTTAATACATCTCCTTCTATTCTAAAACGAAGCAATACCACAAGCGTTTGTACAGCAGGTACAGCCCACGCCACTCCATGAAAATAGGGACTTTTCTGCTCGATGGCCTCATTGCCCCATTTAAGACCAGCCGCCAAAAACCACGTCACTGTCAGCATAACCCACCTGAAAAGGTCCAAAAAAACAAAGTTAATGTTAAAAACAAAACAGGTATGCAGGGTATCAATGGTCGAAATTTCCAAATTGGGAGTAACAACTAACGTGCTAAGAATGGCACATAAATAGATACACTATTTAAAAACTGGTTTCTGAAAGGAGTTCAGTTGATAACAGAAAGGACTTTTTAAAAAAGTCAACAGATCCAGAAAAATAAAATACAATTAAACATCGATAAACACCCAACTAAATATAGTCACATGACCGCATTTATGAAATTAAATCAATGTTTATAGTACAAAGAACCATCGATTCATCTTAAAAAAACATCTGCAGACAGTGCACACTGTTTCGACCTATCAAGAATACTGCAGTGTAGTTGGGAATTGACAGTTAAATCAAAGGCCTTAAAATAACGAATAACATAGACGCCCTGCAGCATCACATTTGTCGGTTGCCAACTGCATTGATGATACCTTATAGGTCGAAGCAGTGTGCATTGAGTGCAACTACGCTCTAGGGAAAATATAAGGCATTTTAATGAATAAGAATATCAGGAATACGTTAAAATAGTCGTAATAGCCAACCGATGTTTCAGAGTTTCTCAATTCATGTGGAAAAGGTTTAAACCCTACGATCTTTCTAGATACGTTTCATCCTGCTCTCATTGTCCCGAAAGCAATTATAAATACAGTACCGATTTCTCAGTACAACTTACCAAATCGAGCTTGCCATACTAAAAAAATAGATCATCATAAATAGAACGGTACATCCGGGATTTTTTGTTCCTTGCGTTACAACCTAATAGCAATCGAATTGTTAGAATAGGCAAAAGACGACAAATTTTAATCACTGGTAAAGTACTACAGCTTTATTCCTTTAGAGATTTTCGGCCTTTTTCAGCTAAACGGCAATCGGACGAAGACGTTTCCCCCATTTTATTAACACGTGTTTCTTCGCCTTGCAATCCATCAAAGAGCAGTAAAATGGAAGCCCATTATCAAATATTGAAAGAGCAAGTATTTCTACTCGTCGAAATATTTAACATTAGTCTATTAATGCTTAAAACATGCTTTATTTCGAATTACGCTCCACACCAACTTAGGATGGCACCAAGTTTACGGGCATCACGCGTCTGAATCTTTTCGATAAGCAGGTATTGCTAGCTCTACATTGCTTTGTTCCGAGAATGCCGCACACGAATGAATTCTATGTGAAGTAAAAAAGCATACTTACCTTCACATCTTCGTATTGCTTGCAGGAAACCTTGTCGTACACAAAGAAACCGGTAATATAAGCAACAGATACGATTAAGTAGCAACCTGGTGAAAAAACGTACTGTGTTATTTTGCGTAAAATTTTTCATTGGGTATCAGCGGTGCACCATGAAGCAGAGATGAAAACCGGTCGGGTCGAGATTCCTGACCGGCCGGTCACACCGACCAAAAAGCTGGTCAAAAACCCACTCTATGCAATCGAAAATTTGCTTCGTATCCTCATAAACTTTTTAAACAGAGGGCACACTTTTTCAAAATAATAAATGTTGGCAACAAAAATACTTTTGTTTGGATGACATATCACTTGGCATTTGTGACGCTTCGTTAAGCGGAGAGTAACTTGCGCGATACGTAACTGCTGCGTTATAAAGTATTTTGTTAAATCAATGGATGCTGATTATCAAGGTTACCGTTGAATACATTACAACAGATCTGATCTAAAAGTACCGTAATAAGTAGATTAGGAGTGGTTGCAAACGTGAGGCGACAGTAGACCATTTAAGTCGCGAAAAGTAGCGACAGCTTTCAAAATTTAGGCAAGTACGTCGTTAGAATATTAAATCGATTCTGCAAAAGCGTGGTGATTTCCAGAGTCGCCCACACTGCCAAAACTTTTTTAAACGGTATTCAAAATCGAATTGGCAAAACATCTTTCTAGAATCAAAAGCAATGTTCTATAACGTTATACTTTTACATTAAGGTTGCCTTGTGTGCTTAAAATCAGACATACATAAAAAATAATACAAAAACTAAAAATTGTGATAAAAAAAACTGTCAGTCGACCGGTAAAACAGTGGACAAATTTTAATTTTTTCCAGTGCCGACCGGTTCCGTCTCTGCTGCGCAGAATAAGTACAAAATTGTACATTCTTTAATAAGTAAACAAAATTACACAGCTGAGTTAATATGCTTTTCAATAGTTTTTGAGACAGTTGCTTTAGAAGCGTTGTTCCCTTTACCGTATTTGGATTTTGATGCTCGATGAAGTTAACACAGCACCGCAAGAAATTATTTTCTGTGTAATACGAAATATTCATTTTGTGCAAGAAAGGTATGTCACTGAGGATCAAGGGAATTCGAAACAAAAGCTATGTGCAAAAGCACTCTAATTTATGGTGCTGAATGTTGGGCGATGAGGGGGATAAGATGAAAGAAAACTGAAGACAATAGATAATAGCATGCCGCGTATGTTATGCGGCATAACCTTCAAGCATAAAATAGGCAATGATAAGATTCGTTAAATGACGCGGGTCATTCATTCATGCGTATGAGCTCAGTTTGTATGCCTTTCGACAGACTGGGCCACCACAACGGGTAGACTGCTAGGCCCCATCGCCTGTTTGCCACATGAAGATGGAGGCATCCCGTTAAGTGCCTTGCCCAATGACGCAACAAGCAAGCTTGCCGGCTTGTTCTCCACACTATCCCTAAGCACTGAGCGCCAAGCAGGGAAGCCACGAATACCATTTTTTGAAGTCTTGTGGTATGACTTGATTTGGAAAATGAAGCCCAGGTCTACCGACTGCGAAGCAGACGCTCTAACCACTACGTCCTCGCGTCGGTATGACGCGGATGGCGAGTATCGATGAGCTCCTGCGAGAATAGAGACTGCGATGGCAGGGACATGTGGAGAGAATGGACAAAGAAATGGGACCAATAAAGGCACTGCACTTCCAACTGAATGGTGCAAAAAAAGGCTGACCGAAGAAGAGACGGAAAGAGATGATGAAGCGAGATATGACTGCCAGAGGACTAAAGAGGATGGATGCATAAGATCGCACACGATGGAGGCTCGGTTGCAAAAACCGGTGGACTCCTGCTTGCGGGGAAGACCTGCCCGGCCCCAGGAAGAAAAGTATTATTACTCTGGAGTAAAACAATGATGATGATTTATTATTGTTGCGGCATACGTCTACTATGTATTACAAGCCTTTCCATCAGACTTTGTTTTGCAAGCGAGCATAAAATTGTGGAAGTCTCTTCCAGGTGCGAACCCCTAGCGCTAACACTGAAATCCCGGTCATAGAGAACAGAAAATTTATGTCTTGGTTGAGTTTCAAACACAGCTACCTGCAATTTTAAAGATAACACCTTATGCTGCCGTGGTTCAGTAGAAACGCTTCGCGAGAAAACAGGCAAGTTGATACACAAGCGCTGGATAAAGATACATCTTTTAACATGCTTAATTTTTATGGTAAAATAGCTGTGTTTCGATCTTCCAGACGTTGAAACTATAATTCACTTTATCGCACTTTGCTAATTGCCTCAAGCGTACGTGGTTTTACAGCGACTTACAGACAGGAATGTGGCGATGTTGTGGGCTATTTTGGCCTCTTAAAACAGCTGATAATATCAAAGATTAAGCTGATTGACGGTAAACAACATGTCAATGCTTCATTGCTGCCTAGCTTAGACTTCAATTACTCATTTTAAATTATAATCCACTTGAAGCGAAGCAAAATTGGCTTGAATCTATCAGCTCTAAAAGTTCCTACAAATTTGTGAAATAGTGCTGTTGCAGGAACGCCACATAAGCAAGGGTACGATTTTGATAATCAAGTACAGGTAGAGTGCACATACCTTGTTTACCCTCGGTCTTTCCGGTAACCAAGACAGAGATACAAATGAAGGCGTCATGAAAAGCTTCCAGCCGTACAGCCTCTTTGAAAGCTTAAATGAAGATTTGATATTTTGTGTCGACTAACCTAATCTTAGTTGGATACTTAAACTTTAACCCAAACACAAGCATTTTGGCGTCATCTGCAGGACAATAATAAGAACCACACTTGAAGGCTTTTCTGCGCATGCGCAGGAGCTTTAGTCCAAGGCTAAATTTCCAAGAATCGTTGAAAGATGTGCAGAAAGACATTAATTTTGAAGTGGTATGTTACGTTCAGTACATGGTTTGTGAAATGTTTTAAAAATATCACTTTGAAGTTGAACAACGAAACTGAAGTTTTGGATCTATAATAGATCTTTCAGTTAGCCGCTCACATTCGCCCTAATTGAAGACAAGGAAGAGCTCGTAAAAATGTTGGCGTCATTCTAGTTAAGAAATATCACCAGCAAAGCTGCTTTCTCAGTGATACAAAATTTAAGGTTGTGCCACTTGGGATTTCGACCTTATGGCTTAATACAGCGTGATAGATATCAAAGAAAACCTTACCCAAGTTGTTGAAAAACAGCAAAACAATTTTTTGTTTTGATGGAAAATTTTTGTTGTAGTAGTTGTTACCCCACCCCTTCCGAAGGATGGAACATGGCGCAAAACAATAGAGCCCCAGATGACAAGCAATTCCCCAAGGCTTGCACCAGAAGTCGCGAAAGAACGAGCGGCGCTAAGATTCTGTAGCTGAACAGTACAGAATGAGATGAGAAGTGTCCTGGATCGGTGACCAAAGGCGCTGCATAAAGAATTATTCGATTTTGTCGATTCTAGAGGTAAGTTTAACAGAAGACTGTTTTCACTGCAGGGAAGACGAAAGCGGATACAACGAGCGTGACAAGGAAGCACAAGTTTCTCACTACATACTGATGGAAACTGTCGAGAAACTCTGATGGGTTAGCACGCCTCCAGTTTGACAGACAAGAGTGGATACGAAAGGTGAGAGACTACGTGGGACTGTAGACAGCTGGAGCAGCGCACCTAGTCTGGCCAATTCATAGGCAGTGTCATTTCCGGAAGAAATGAGTTACCGGGGACCCATTGTAGCCTGATAGAAAAGGAGGAAAGATAGATTCTGCCAAATGTGCCAGAGAGTATGAGATAGAATATACACTGCACCAATCAACAGTAGCCTCAACGTGATGCAGTGGCCTATATCCCGATGAGTTACGCCAAAATGACTATTGGTCCGCAGTTGATCCTAAATACCCCAGGCTCTACCCACGAGAAATTCTTTGCAAGGTAAAGCGAAGAGCTGATGGAAAACAACCGATGATTTCATGTTATATATTTATCGGTTTGCTTTTTGCTGATTGAATGCGTGCTCGTTAAAGTAGCTGTCAGTTAAATGACATCGTTTGTCATGACAGGATTGGATTAAGTGCGGCTTGATTGTATGACACACATGCCTGTAATTCGTTATCAACTACGAAATGATAATCTTATCACTTGTAGCTTGTTTAGATATTTGTCATCGACTTCGCGACTGCCATGCCACAACCTTGCTCTGTATGTTGTGACCCGGAGTTCTCAATCAGGACTCAATTCGCTTTCCGAATCAAACTTCAACCGTGAGTTTCTAAATTTAGCTCCTAAGCTGCGCATCGCAATAAATAAGCTGAATATGACACTGTGTTTTGAAAAAGTAGAAATATTTGTTGTAACCGTTGCAGTGGCAATTTAGTGGCTCAGTATCGTAGATCATTAGTGCTAAATGGGAGTACGAAGAAAACTTTAAACACTACATATCTAAAAAGCAGTAACTCAAAGCCGAGCAAATCCTAAAAACTTTTAGGGATGGTTTAGTTTACTGCTTTTGACTGTAGTTCGAGTCAATATACTAGCGGATAATGGAACTATTGTTGATTCAATTTACACAGTCTACAGCCAACGATGCTTGAACAAAACACGGATAACTAACCAAACAAAATAGTAGGCTCTTTAGTAGTAAATGTCAATCATAGAATAAACAGAAGATCAGTTTCTATTGCCTTTACTTCTTGTCTACGCATTCGCGTAGGGAGAAGTTTGAGAAGCTTGTTTCCACGTCAAAGTAACTGCTTGATAATTCTAATCAATAATCATACAGTCAAAGGTGCATAAAGACGTCTTAAATAGATGCATTTTTGACTTCTTTATCTTACTTCGTCGCATAACTTAAAGTGAGCTATGCTTTGTTTATCTAAAGGCTGCCAACTGGTTTTGCATTTAACGGCGATAAAAGCAAGCTCATATGACATTCGTAAAATTTCTCTCCTTTAAAAAATAGAAAAGCAAGCATACCTGAAATGAATACTATCGGTCTTTCTGGGTAAGAAAATCGTTTGATGTCGATCAGATACGTTAAAACTGTGAATAATGTTGATATGAGGCAAACAAACGACCAGCAAGCCACCCATACTCTTGCGAATTGACGTTCATTTCTGTGAAATAAATTCGTCGTTAAGACCGAGAATAGCAGGAATTTCCACAGTAAATACCCGTTCCAATATAACAGTTTGTTGTCGTCGCAGGGCGCTCCACAGTTATTCATACTCATAACGGTGTAATCTGCAAAAAAAGGTGTGTTGACACAGACGTGTAATGACGGACAAAAGCTCAAAATTACGCTATCGAGTTCGCTTAATATTAAACAAATTACTGACAAAACTTTCGCAGGAATATGACACCTATAATCTTACACCTGCAAAACGTAGCGAATGCCAGTTATATCAAATTGATTATTGCTTTTGCACTCGATTATTCCGTGTAATCGATAGTAATACTATGCATATTACTTCCCTTTAGACGACTATTACAAACTAATGCAAGACTATTGTAATATATTAAAAAATGAAAAAGACTAAAAACTTTCGTCCAAATTTTTTTTCAAACAGGTTTAACTGAATTTCAATTCTACTCTAATTGAATACTTCATGACAAGTAAACCAAAATCTGCATTTCTTTTTATTTATCTAGATTAGCCTAGCCCTAAGACAACTGTTCTTCCGGTAGAGGATAACAAATAATAATGGCTAAAAGCTATAAGTATGGAAAAGTGAATAAATCATTCCCACATTTCCTTCATTTAAATTGTTATACTTTAGCTCAGGGGTCGGGAACGCAAGGCTCGCAAGTCAGATGTGGCTCTTTTGATGAGGCATCTGGCTCTCAGATAAATCGAAGCTGACATTTCTTTACAAAATAAAGAATTATCAACTCCGCTGATATTTCATACTGAAACATAATAAATAATTAACAATACTTAATAAAAGCAAAGCTAATTTTAGAGCACAACGGAGATGCCTAAAAAAAAGAATGACGAATATCGTACATTTCAGCAGGAATGGATAGAGGAATTCGCTTCTGTGCAGAGAATATGTTTGGTGTTGTGTTTAATATGCAGCAATAAAATTTTGTAAATGAAATATTCGAATATAATGCGGCTTTTTGACACACGCCATGCAACATTTGCGTTGAAACATCCAGCGGAAAAGAGCAGCAAGAAGGCATGCCAAGCTACTACGCAGAGTGATAGAGAGCAAGCAGCAACTCTGTGTATGGATCCGGCAAGGTAACTTCAATTCGGCTAGCTTTTCTGGTTCCCCAGCACTTCACAGTAAGGAACGGGAAGCTATTCACAGTTGGCGAGTATGCCACAATTCATGCTTGATGTGGTTAATAAACTTTTTGAAGATTTTTCGGATAAAAATAAAACAATCAAACGAAAAAAACATGCCTCTATCAGCAAGAACAGTTAGCGATTGTGCCATCATGATGGAAATAAAATGGAGGAAACGAAATTGCAGCGGCATATTTTTCCCTTGCTTTATATGAATCTACAGGCGTAAGTCATTTATTCAGTTCAGCGTGATTGCAAGGTATGTTGCCGGTGACACATTGCGTAAGGAAAGTCTTGCTGTTCTGCCAATGAAAGGGACAAGAGGGGAGGATATATTCAAGTTTTTCAAAGAGTTTTTCGCTAAACAAAAAAATCTGCCGATGAATCACCTTATTCCATTGTGTACTGATGGTGCTTGCTGTATGGCGGGAAAAAACTGAGGATTAGTAGCGCTTCTTCGTGAACATGAAAATAGATCCATTCTAAGTTTTCGCAGCATTCTACATCAGGAGGCGCTTTGTGCTAAACTGTGTGGGGAGCAGCTTGATAATGTGATATCTCTGGTCATTTCGGTGGTCAACTTTATCGTTGCCCGAGCTTTAAATGACCGCCAGTTTAAAGCACTGCTGGATAAAGTTGGAAATGTGATGTGCAATGTGCGTTGGTTATCAAAAGGGAAGGAGCTCAGCAGTTTTGCAGCTTGCCTAAGCACAATACACACTTTTCTTAAAATGAAAAACGTAGAGCATCCTAAGCTAACTACCACTGGATGGCTCCGGAAGTTTTACTATCTTGTGGGCATGTTCAGAACATCTAGATCTAAATCAGCTCAACATGAAAATGCAAGGCATTGGAAATACAATCTTATCCTTTTAGCAAGCAGTGCTAGCATTTGAAAACAAGAATTTTTTGTTGCGGATGTTGAAACAGGTCGACGGTTACATTTTGAGAGATGGAAAAAATTGAAAGATGCGTGCATGTCAAGTAACCCCAATCAACATTTTGATCTTCATCAGCGAGTTGGCTTCACATCTAATCTTCTGGAGTCATTCAAAGCACGCTTTGGAGGATTTCGTGAGTGCTCTTGGCTTTTTGAGTTCATCACTCCTCCACATGAGCGTGCTGTGAACAAAGCTGACTTGAGTTACATTCCTGGTGCCTTCATCAGAGATTTTGAGCTAGAAGTTGCTGACCTGAAGGCTTCAAACAAGTGGGTAAACAAATTTAAGTCACTGAATGAAGATCCAAAATACTTCAGTAACAGCAAGCACAAGTGGACAAAAATGACAAAACTGTAACCTGCAGACCACTTGATTTTCAAAACTTGGAAAGCGCTTCTTGTTACATACCACACACAGCAGAGTATATATACTGCCGTATTGGCCATGTTTGGCTCCACGTATGCATGTGAGCAGTCGCTTTCACATTTAAAAAACATGAAGACCAACCTACGATCACGTTTAATGGATGAAAGCCTCAACGCCTGCATATGGCTTAACCTCATCAGATATCAACCAGACTACAAAGCCATCAGCAACACCATGCAGCACAAAAAGTCGTATGAACAGTAAGAAGCATTTTATTTATTATTGGTGAGCTTCAGTATAACAACGTTATTAAAAAATACATTCAGAGATTTATTGCCGTCTACAATTGTTGGTCTTGCTTCAAAATGCACTCGCCAATTGTATTAAATGGTCAAAAATATTATAGGTTATGGCTCTCATGGAAATACATTTAAAAATATGTAGCTTTCATGGCTTTCTTAGCCAAAAAAGTTCCCCACCTTTGCTTTAGCTTGACTGTACGTCACATAGAATAACCTATTGTTCAGACCTGGTAGGGAGTAGGCATGCCAGTAGCGCGATATCTAAGTCCATGTGCCACACAATATCGGTAGGTTCGGCGTAATATCAATAAAAAGTAATCAAAGAACTACACTAGAGCCAGTGGTCGCTTATTCAATCACCTCATATGATTGAAAACAATTGCCGATATTGACGAGTTCAACTACGGTATGAAAATATTTATAAGATAAAGTTGATAATGACATTGTTTTGAGGTCGCGAATTGCAATGCGGATCGATTTTGCCTAAAATCTGAACCACTAAATCAGGGAGTGGACCACTAAATCAACCAGTGTACATAGATTGAACACTCAAAATATAAACGTTTAGTTCAAAAACTTTGCTCTTTTCCAAACGACAGTTAGCACTTAAAAAAACTCCGACTACTTGAGTTTGATCTTAAAAAAAAAGACCAAGAAAAGCTTCACAGATTTATCCGAAAAATCGAAATTGGCCTACCTGCAAAACTATCATTTCAAGTTCAGAAGTTTCACTTGGTTTTATTCTAATCCCAGCTTACGCAAATCTTTTTAAATACTGATGCAGCATTACTGTTGGAGAAGTTTTTGAAAATTGTGTCCGGACTCCGGAGACTTCGCATTTTAACTCTTTTGTTGACGATGATTCATTATTTATAAGTGCATGTAAAATACAACGAAGCACTAGCTAACAGCTTCAATAAACCAGACAAAGGAAAGCTTACCCAGATTATACTTCTTTGGCACTACCATGTGCTGCGGGCAGACTAGTAAAGCGTTTTCGACACAACTTTCCACCCGAGGAATTGACACATCTGGTCCAAAGCAGAGCTCGTTTGGAACTCTCACTGGAAATCGGTCGCATTTCAATGTTAACGGCCAGTTGAAATCAAAGCTGCAATAAGCATTAAAACGGAACAATTACATGAATTTCCCCGATCACGTAAAAACGTTTTAAGTACACACAGAACTTGTGTTAACTGGTGAGGAAATTGTCAGTAGTAACTGGTAGGGCAGCGGATTCGGAGAAAAGTCGAAGGTTTTAGCTGGGTGTCGGAGTCAGATTTCAAAGAGTATTAGGGAGTCGAAATTTTTTATCTAACTCCGACTCCTTAAGTCCAATAAAATTTAGTAATCAACCAATAAAATAAAGTCCGAACTCACTAAAATCATCTTGTTTTTGAGAGCAAATTACTAAATTTTTATTTGCAAATTTCAATTAAGTAGTCATTAAATTCTATAATTTTCAATAAAGCCTATTTTTTTATGTTTACAAATAAGAAACTTGTTTAGATTTGAGCTTTAACCTTGTTATTAATGTAATAATACGGGTAGATTCAAAAACGTATAAAACATTTTGTTATAAGAAATTTTTATAAATTGAATTTTTAACTTAGTTACTAACTTAATAACATCGATGTATTCAAGGTACATATATTTTGTCATATTCTTGAAAGCTTTGTCTGCATTTTTACCATTACATTAATTAGCAAGCCAACAATAGCTGTAAAATACAGGGTGTCTCAAAAGTAAGTATACACTTTAAAATTTGAATAACAATCTAATGGCTTATTCAAATTTGTCAAAAGTTTACAAAAATATTCTATGAACTACTAGAAACAGATTACCGTCCTAATATCTCGTTGAATTTATTTATTGACAGAATGTTAGACCTCAACGTGGAAACCACCAATTTCGAGACATTTCAGCCACATTTTGACGCATTCTTGCCCGATACCCTGCAATAAATCTTTTGTAACTAGTCCACATGATGCTCTAATGTTTTGTTCCAACTCTAAAAGGTTTTGAGGCCGTGTGGAGTAAAGTTGACAAAAAATGCTTCGGTTGAAAAACTGTTACTTTCAGCAAGATGGAGCTCCTGCACATTACACCAGGAAAGTCAGAGATTACTTAAATCAGTTTTTTCTCGGTAGGTGGATTGGGTGCAGAGGTCCTCTAGAATGGGCCGCTCGTTCACCTGACTTAACCCCATGCGACTTTTTTCTTTGGGGTTTCCTTAAGAGCAAAGTTTACTCCACATGGCCTCAAAACCTTTTAGAGTTGGAACAAAACATTAGAGCATCATGTGGACTAGTTACAAAAGATTTATTGCAAAGTGTCAAGCAAGAATGCATCCAAAGGTGGCTGAAATCTCCCGAAATTGGTGGCTCCCACGTTGAGGTCTAACATTCTGTCAATAAATAAATTCAACGAGATATTAGGACGGTAATCTGTTTCTAGTAGTTCATAAAATATTTTTGTAAACTTTTGACAAATTTGAATAAGCCATTAGATTGTTATTCAAATTTTAAAGTGTATACTTACTTTTGAGACACCCTGTACTGTCTATAGATGTGCATTGTAAAATAATTTGTTGCTATTGTGCAAATAAAAAGCAGTAGGTCTCACTATTTTACGTTTAAAAAATCTAAAAAATTTGACATGCTTTGTGTAGAGAAAATTTCATAACCATCCAGGATAGAATAGTTTTATAGCAGAATAGATTTTACATAAGGGTCAAAGAGTTAAGGAGTCGGCATCCTAGGAATTCTAGGAGTTGGAGTCGGACCTATACCATCCGACTCTGCAGCACTGGTAACTGGCTCAGTGGATTTTCCCCAAGAAAACAATGCAAAAATTCAGAGGGCATTGAATTTATGATTACATGCTTTGCAGCCAGCGTCGGAATTTTCGGAATCCCACAGAATTTACAAAAAGCTTACGGCTCAAACACCTTTTTTTCAAAGCTATATTAGAATCCCAATACCTTAACGACACAATTATAACACCAAGTCACAGCAAACAGAAAAGTTTCAGGTCTGCTTTAGAAGTAGCAGTGTTGAGTGAGAATGTATGCTCTTTATTAACTCTTTTGCTCCCGCGTGATAAGCGAAAAAAAATGTCCGTAAGGTGGCAGTGCGAAAAACTGTCATAATTTGTCATAATCAATCATAATTAATTATCATAAAATACCCTAAGTTTGTTTGTGAATCATTACTCAGCTGTTTACTTCTACATTAAGTGTGATATATCGTTGAAATCTACATTTCTTGAGGATTTCAAATATAATAAAAACAAATTTTTTTTTTGAATATGCAAATTTCATGCAAATTAACCCCCCCAACTGGGGCTGAGCTGTCTTCGAAATTAAAGTAGTGCCCTCACCTCAAAGATCACTACAGATTTTATTTTCTACCAATTTCTTCAGAAATGGTCGCAAGATGATGCTAAGGAAATAAGCTTTTAAGGTACATCAGTCAAAACTTACCTAAAAGCCTAGGTTTTCTACAATTTGCACTTTTCTGAGGCACATGACCTTTTTTTTGACCGGTACCGACCGGTACCAAATTTTGGTACTTAAATTTAGTACCTAAAATATGATCAGTCATTATCTGCTAGAGGTTAGCCTAAACCATGTAACATTAAGTATTTTTGAAGAGGGAATTTCTTCAAGATTCAGAAAATATCAAATTTAAATAGAATATGCTGTCACTGACAATGAAGCAGAAGCTTTTTTACACCCTTCCCATTTCTTGAGAAACAAGGGGGATACCGCAAACTTTGATTTAGAGAAGCCAAACTTCTGCTAGCTTTTAAACTTGTATTTCAGTCTTTGTCTCCTTGGAAACTTGATGCAAAATGACAACTTTAGTGGTGAAATATTTGCAATTTATTTTATCTTTTTAAAGGGTGTAGTTTTTCTAAAAATTATAATTTAGTGAAGGTAAGTCAAAAAATTTTGGGGGGTTTTGAACTGACATGATGTACAGTACCCATTTTTGATCAGTAAATATCATATATCGCTTAGCCTAAACTATTTAAAGTTATATATTGCTGGAAATCAAATTTCCTAAGCTTTTAAATGAGACTGGTATTTAGCAACATATCATATACCTTACGCACTAAATTTACTTTTATCTACTAACCATACAAATTTGTTTGGGGGGGGGGGTTTTGAGACCCCTAAAAAATTTGAAAATTTAAAAAAGTAAAATTTATTGTTATCGCTTGAAATTTTGTCAAATGATGTCCCAAAAGAGTAGTTTTCAGACTGTGTTAATGATAAAGGGTTTGGTTTTGTGGTAAAGATGTAATCTGAATTTGATTTTAGTGTAGTTGGCACGTGCTGAGAATTTGGCCGATCTTGTCGTCTGCAACTGGGTTCTTGGTCTTTTTAACCGTTTTTGGGTATAAAAATCCAAGAATTAGGGCACAAATTGAACATCTTCCGATGCGTGAGGAAATAAGCGTGATCTTTTGAAAATTTTATGAAAATCGAATGAAAAGTAAAGTCACAAATCGATTTTTTAGTAAACTAATTTTGTAACTCAATTTGAACAATTTGAGGGAAACACAGAAAACACGAGATCATCAATCGATGATCGCGGGAGCGAAAGAGTTAAAAACCCAGTAACTGCAAATAATCTTCAAAGCGTGCCTCAACGAAGAAAAAACTTGCGTTTCAGTTCGCTCTACTACTATCTTCTTACAAGTAGGCAACGATATGCCCCAACCACTATCTAAAGGTCACAAGAAAGTTTTACGCTTCAAGTAAGTTTGATAAGCTCTTAAAAACTTTATTTAATATATAAAGAAAGATAAAAACGCAAGAGCAATGTGCAAAGTGCATACAATCAAATTTTAAGGCGACTTTTTAAACTCTGAAACGTGTAAGTTAGTTTTATTTGCGACCTTATCTTTCGACCGCAACAATTGACACGAAGCTGCCAAAAATGTATCACAAGTTAGTTGATAACGACAGTGACAATTAAAATCTTAACTCCAGCGCTACCTAAGCAAAATACGCACATTACATTAATTTATAAACAATTGTAGAGATTAACCGCTTCAAAACGTGCTTTACCAAGCAATACCAAAAATTTTACGCTCTATGCTTTGAAACAAAGTGGTCAACATAGAAATCATGCAAGATCAAATTGGATTTGTTAGCTCATCTTATATTTTAAAGTGTTATTTTGTCTGTACATCTCCGAAATTACTGAGAACCACAACAAGAAGCTATTGCTTCAAGAAGAATCGAACTTTCAAAATCATTTCAAAATAGAATCACGAGCTATCATACAAAAACAAATAGCTTTATTGATAAAGGGTTTCATTAGGCAATCAACCGTAAGACCAGGCCTAGACAACCGCCCAGAATAACCACTGTTGCAGATAGCTAGGCGCTCAACACAACATGACCTCTAAAACGGTTTTCATATTTGCATCGATACCAAAATGTTCGATAAAATTAATCACAAAAAAAATCTATGTTTACAAACTAAAAGACGTAAAATAGCCTCTTTCAAAGAATTGATTCCAAAAGTAGTGATGCCTTTTTCGGAAACTTTGGCTGCAGCACACAAAAAGAATTTGCTCGATGAGCCCCTTAAACTGCTTCAAGTTGCACACGCCAGCACTAGACTAATAAAACTTACTAATTCATTAATCTTTCGCAGCCACGTTTCACGTCTTCACACAAATGCCGACATGGTGGAAATGGAAGATTTATTTCAGAACACATAGGAATGTATGCACTACACAAGAAAGGCTTCAAATAAGGAGAACATTTCGACTGCAAAAACAAAAACAGATAAAAACAGCAGTATGAAGCAGTATGCAATCGGCAAGGACACAGCATGCTGTGTAATAGAATAGACTGGGTTTGGTTTAGGTCATAAATGAAAACAAAACCTCCATTAACATACAACAACCTTTCTAAAAAACTGCACTTGGGATTGCTACCGATGTATTCTGATAAAAATTGACGAGTTTGCTTTGCATCACTGCCTAATAGTTCGACCAATCAACAGATTATCATCTCAATGCTGGCCTCCAGCCACTTATTATGATGCTGAATCATTTTAATTCTTTATGCATTGGTTCTATTACTTGCCTTCATGGATGATTTTACTAAGTTGCTGATAAATATTGCTTGTTGTTTTATACAAAAGTAGCCTACGATAAATAATAGTACAAGAACTGAAAGATGATGTGGGTCATTTAGTAAGCCTTACATACTTTTTAATTTTGCACTGACTTTGGATTTTAGAATAGACATTAATCAAAAACAAGAAGAGTTATAACAATCTCTGTAGATACAATTAATCATCAACTAGCACATGTACGAATAATCTCATTAAAATACCTCAAGAGGCTTAACGGCAAAATAGGCTGTTGTTTTTTTTCCAATACATATATTTCAATTATTTTTGTTACATACAACTGGATAATTACTAATTAGGCATTCAGGCACATTTGTGTGGCAATAGTCTAGTGTTGTCTTTGCTTTAAAATCAAGTTTTTGACCATGCTAGAAAGTTCCGGAAAGTTGTTCAATTATGAGGAAACAAGCCAGATTAAACCTGATTTTTTTGTTACAATGTTAGATTTGCATATGTTGACTTCTACGAGTACCTATATAACTTTATCTAATAGCATTCATTTTTTCTGAGTAACCTAAGAAATTAGGTTAGGTTGTGCATTCAAAGTTTCTGCTTGTGCTTTATTGATTTTACAGTTTACTAAGCATTAATTTAAGTGCCAGTGAAGAGCACAATTTCTATATATCAAATGCAAAAACAACTTGTGCTGGTGCAACAACAAATAATCTTTCAATACTTGATTGAGTAGTTTTTAAGACATCAGCACTTGAACTGCTGCAAATTTTACTATCCAAATTCAATTTATTATGGGTAAATTTCAAAGCTACGGCATTATAATGCCCAATTTAATGTAGGGCTTGGTTGATGATTTGTTATATAAAATCATCTTACAAGTACTTTTAACATGCCATAAAACTTTTCGTGAAGTTTTAATCATTTTTTGAGTAATACTGAATGTTTTTAAAATGAAATGAAGTTAACATTTGGAAAATGTGGCATAAAATATTGATTTTACTTTTGCACAAAACCCAATAACAACAGTAGTAAAGAACACCATTATCACATGACTTACTGAGGACAAACAACCATCATTAACAAAGTGATAGAAGTAAATGATTTATTAGAGTACTGCACTATCATTTTCAAAAATTGAAAAAAGCTATTACATTACTGGTATTTCAACTTTACATTAGCTACATTGTAATAACAGTACTAGCAAATTGATTTTACTGAAGTAAATGAATCTACGCATGATCTGAATTTATTCTGATTTGTCTGCAAAGCATCAGTATTATAAACTGTCAATGCTCCAAAATGGCAATCACCACAGAGTATCTCCAAATATGTAGGATGAACTGCCATCTGCTATGTCTGCTTATAATGACCAATACTTTCTGGCAAAAAACGCAGAAAGCCAGCTTTGAAAAGTCTGAGCTTTATGAACTTTAAACTTTGCCATAAATGATGGCTTTGTAATAAACTTGAAATGTGACATCTACAGTCACCTGCAATTTTACCAGTTTACTACCAAGTAACTGCTTAAAAAACGTTGTATACAAATCTTTGGTTTGGATTAGAGCATAGGTTTCTGGTGACCGAAGAATATAACTACATGACAGAAAAGGTTATACATGCCAATAAAATATTATTAGTAACCCTAATTTATCTTAATATTTAATAGTATTTAGCACATAGTTCTAGAAGAAAAAAAAAAGGTGGACAATATAACACTTCACCTTTAAAATTATGAGCACAACAGATGCATAATATGATGAAATTTTAAAGGTGTACTCACAGTCAGGAGAGTAAAGTATTGGCTTATTTCTAAACCAGCTTCTTCCTGAGTAGTATGCCCCATTATGTTAGGAAATATTGTTTCATTGTATCCTGCAATGCAGAAATTTATCATTTTCAAAAGAGGTTGACCGAGTTGGGAGCCATCATTATTACGTGACAACCAGCTACATTGATTGTGATAATTTTAATACCTAAAATATTGAGTGCTTTCAACTTATTTGATTGCATTGTACTGTAATCTTGGGCCTCAATAACAATTTATGGATCTGTTGACTGTGGACCATCAAAGTCGGTTTTACATTTTTTCCTGTGTTTTGCAGGCTCAGACGTGCTGATTCAATGTATGGCTACCACTACAAACTTGCTTTCAAACCAGACTTTGTACTGGGGCAATGTAACACTTCTGGATGCCCTTTCTTACAAATACCAGCAATGTTTCTATAGACCTTTCACTCTGAAGCTGCGAACAATACCACTACACCATGACGGCTTTAGACATCAGAGGCTGACCAATGTTATTAAAGTTCCATCGCAGCATAGTTACTGGCAAACATCTTTACAAGAAAATTATCCAAAACTAGATGAATGGACATTTTCAAAAAGTGCACTGTGACTGCCGCGATGGTGAAGTGGCTAGAGTGTTCGCTTCACAGAGTGTTCGAAGTGGTAGACCTGGGGTTCATTCCTTAAGTCGAGTCATACCAAAAGACTTCAAAAAATGATATTCATAGCTTCTCTGCTGGATGCTCAGCATAAAAAAGAGACAGTGTGGAGAACAAGTTGGCATGTATGCTTGTTGTGTTTTTGGGCAAAGTAATTAATGGGACGCCTCCTCCTTTATGTGGCAGAGAGGTGGCCTACCTGTACTTCACTGGGTTACAATTGTGAAGTTGCTAATCCAGCATGTCGTAAAGGCAACTCTTGGGTACCCATCAATGGCAGTCCACCTTGTTGGTGGTGGGGCTACAGTTACTCATGACTGGTTTGAAATGGGCTGCCATCTTTCCCCTTAGCCTAATTTCAATTAGGTTGACGGCATGAACCTGAATTGCTGTTGGTGTCGTACCTCCATCCCGAGGAAGAGAAGGGATAATCACAACAACAACAATAGCGCACTGTGACCTATGGATAAATTATATACATTGTATCAGCAGAACTTTCATACACATACCAACATTTGTGCACAAATCAACAGTCATTGGTTCACATCTAGCCTCTTCTGCAAATGACCCATCATAAGATACAATCACTAAACATATCCATAAAACGTTGATCATAATTAATGAAATCGCACTTCTTGTTTACAAAAGCATTTAGGCTAGGTACTTAATTTATGGCCATAGTAAAACAGCTATAGGCGCAGCAGTTGAGACTAGTACCAATACTCCTGGCAATATAAAAAAAATATTACAAAATCATAGTTGTTATCAGTTAAATAAAATGTATTACTCCGTGACGATTTCTTAGACTTCAACTAATAGACTGAAAAATTGCCTACTACAGTCTCACCTCGTTAAGTCGGACAACAGGGGGGGGGGGGGTGTCCGTCTTAGCCGATTGTCTGACTTAACGGACGGCTTATAGACCATAGCTTATAAACATGCCTAGGTTAACGAAGTTTAGTTAAAAATGCCGTTATTATATAGGCTATTTTGTTTTACTACATTTACCTTCATAACATGTAAAAAAGCAGATTTATTTATTTATATATTCATTTATTTTTGTTTATTCTAGTAAATCACCTGACGAAGGCTACGTTGGGCCAGTGGCGTAGCAACGTAATGTGTCGCCTTTGGCTTTTTGCGCGAAATGCCGCCCCCTTGCGCGTTGTAAAAGCTTATTAAAATTTCAGACAACCGGAGAATTTAAGTGGTGTTTTTATTATATCAGAAACCCGAAGGTCTCGTGCGCCACGGTCAATGAAATGTGATATACGCAGAACAGTTCAATTTATACGGCGATTAAAATTGAACACGTCGAGCTTTCATTAATGCAAATTCAGAAATTACGTCGTCAAAAGATATTGTCTCAACTAATTCACTTTCAATGGACAGTATTGCTAACGCAGACAGCCTACTTTCACCCATAGTTGATCTCAAGTAAGATTTTATCAAGTTAAGTTTTGAAAAACTTCTTTCGCAACTTGCGATAGAAACAGCAGCAGTGAGGTATAGCTTAAGACTCATGCATAAATAAGGTGTAGATTCACATAAACGATGTTTGCTTAACCATTGCAGCACGTCCAACGCTGTAGCGTCATTCTTGAATGAAAAACCACTAGATTGCACTAGTCGATTGAACCTTGCGTTTTCTAGTTTTAACTCGGTAATATCGACGTCATCAGCATATAAATTCTCAAACTGGCGTCGGCCTATACCGGTATCGATACCGCCACTTCTCAACAAGTTGTGGGGATTTAAAAAGCCAAATATCTCATTTAGTAAACACATTTCGCTGAATCGCGTTTCTGCTTCGCTTCTAAATCTGTCTACAGCTTCTAGCATGCACCTCTTGATTTCTTCCCTAGCCGAGAGACCTACGTCTTCTGCTTGTTTACCAGGCATCCTTTTCTTTCGTCTTATTCGTCTCTCTTCAACATGTATTTCTTGCTCTTCGCAAAACTTGATCGCTTTTTCAATACATTGCGTAACCATCGCATCGCGTTCATTTACCAAGAAAGCAATAAATGCATTCATCTTTTGGGTACACTCTTCAAGAGACAGACTTTGTCGCTGTAAATATTTTTGAGTGTCTTGTGATTCTTTTAGGACTTCGAACCAAAATTCTAAAAACGAAACAAAGGAAAAACGTTGAATCGCATCCAAGATTCCACGCGATTGTCCTCGTGTATCAATGTTCTCATTTTGATCACAAAGTTCATTTAATGCACCCACCACATCAATGAAAGATTTTTGAAGCGCTTTCACAGCTTCATAGTGAGCACTCCATCGTGTATCGATTACTCGTTTCACCGTGTTTGGCACATACTTGCGCAATACTTCCCATCTGTGAGTAGAAGAAGAAAAGAAGGAATAAATCCTTTCTACAACAGCAAAAAATGTTTCAGAAACTTCAGATGACCCCACTGCGTGCACTCCTGCAAGGTTAAGTGAGTGGTTTCCACAAGGGATAAACAAAGCCTTAGCATTAATATCATTTATTCTTCGTTGCACCCCTGTACGGACCCCTGCCATTGTGGAAGCATTGTCGTACGCTTGGCCTCTACACATCATTATGTCCAAGCCATTTTTCTGAAGTTCGTTGAGAATAGATTTGGTAATCTCGTCAGCGTTTTTTGCGTGTAGTGGAAAGAAATTTAGAAAGGATTCTTTTTATTTGTATCTCGTTATTTCTGTCGATCTTGACATATCTAACAATAAAAGTCATTTGTTTAATATGAGAGATATCTGGGGTACTGTCGAGTAAAATTGAGAAGTACTTTGCGGTCTTTATCTCCTCCAGGATGTGGTGTCTTTTACCTTTTTGCCAAGAAGTTCGATTAATTCATTTTGAATAGTCGGTGAAAGGTACGTTGTCATGCCCTTTCTACCGAGTTCGATATTAGCAAAGTGTTCGCTAATGACTGTACTGTAATTAGCAAGGAGTTTCAAAGTTTCACGAAAATTTCCCTGGTTCCTTGAATCAGAATCTTCCCGGTGACCGCGAAAAGGTAAATTTGTTTGCTGAGGAACTATATGACTGCGACCACGCTTTTTAGGATTTCTTTCCATCTATTTTTCTCTTCATTCACAAGGTTCAGTATTTCTTCGTCAATGGTTTGATGGAGCTGAAGTCTCAGTGCCAGTTCATTCCATTGATCAAAGCACTGTTTGTGAACTTTTGAATTTTCGTGATTATAAATGCAAGGATTAAGATGCCAATAATTTACAAATGGTTTGAAAACAAATGGAGAATTATCATTTCTTGATTGAAATAACTTACAACAGAAACAATATAATCCTGAATGGCTATTCGAATAAAGTAGCCAAGATCTGAGAACCTCATCACCATTCTTTAGTGTCTTATAAAACCATTTCTTACTCAGAAAACGTAGGCATTCTTTTTCTTCGTCCCCTTCGTTAATTATTCTAATTGCTGGCTTGAAAGGTCCTTCAATATTCTGAAACCTTTTGGGCCCTAATTTGATAATCTCAACTCTCATGTTATGGGTTAATTCTTCTGGCCAATTAGCGATATCATTACTAGAGCGATAGTTATCATTCGTTTTATGTGAATCCGAAAGTTTTTCATTCATAAGCTGACTACTTTCAATGATCACTTCGTTATTGGTTTGCTCGCGGTACACTTCTTCTTCCGTCTCTACTTGAGGTAGCGATTCGGCGTGACTGCTAACCCCTTCTGTTTCTTTGGTAGAAGCATTTTTTATAAACTTTAAAATCGCTCCTTCATTTTTCTTTAGTTCTTCTTGTCTAGCTTTTTTTTCTTCCTATAAAAGGCTCCACTTTCTTTTACCCTCTTCATGGGCTACAACTAACTTTACCCGTTCACTGCGTAAGACGTGTATATCTGTCAAAGCAAGTCGCTCTCTCACTGCGTAAGACGTGTATATCCGTCCGAGTCGCCACCGCGTTTAACTACGCGTTTTATTTCGCTTTCGCATGGCATTTTTCGCGCGCCAGGGTGAGAAAATCCTGAGTAAGCATTTTGTACTAATAGTAAAGTTTTATTGCGTAAAACACTTTTATGGCTAGATCTATTCATTGCGTTCAGACCAATTTATCAAATGCTCAAAAGGTACAATACTGTAATAGCATTTAGACAACTTCTAACGTAATGATTAGTGCGAGAGTTTAAGTTTTGTAGGATAAATATTTACGATATATTATTTTATTTTTATTTTTTAGTTTTCCGATTATTTTTTAGTTTTCCAAATATATTTATAAGACTGTTTTAGCTGATACAAATGGCGACGCCAGGCAAAGTTTTCAAGTCTCAGACGATGATCTTTTGTTGCATATTTTTAATGCTAGTGATGATTTGTCTTCTCTAGACGACTTAGAAAGTGACAGTGCTGACATAGGGTATTTGCAAAATGCCGACGTACTTGATAGCGACACTAATCTAGCTAGTAGCAGTGCTCCTAACAACGATAATCTGCAGTGGACCGTTAACGGCCAAGTACGAAGCAGGTTTTCATTTACCGGCAACCCAGGCATAGCCTACAAGTAGCCTGAACGATGTAACAAACCCACTGCAATTTTTTGAACTTTTTTGACAAAGAAATTGTAGACCTAATTGCTACAGACACCAATCGATACGCCAGACTTGTTCTTGTTTGCTTAAAACAAAAAAATCATCACATTTTGCTGCCCCCACCAACCTGCCGCCCTTGGTTTTAGCCACATTAGCCAATAGGTAGCTACGCCACTGCGTTGGGCTAGCCTACCCTAGCAAACAAACCTGTACCGATATCGACTGCTATTATCGGCTATCACCAAAGTTATTTTCTTTTACCTTACTTCATAACATGTAAATAATTAATGTACAGTACACCCGTACACCGTAAATGAGATTTATTTGTTTTCTTTATATTTTTATGAAAAACAAAAATGACGAAGTCAATGGTCCGAGTTAACCGATATCCGGCTTATCACGGTCCGTGTTAACGAAATGAAACTGTATTTTCCTGAAAGAAACAGTGTTCCTCTTTCTCTCTCTCTCTAATTCGATAAATTCGAAATTGTCGGATTGGTCAGTGTAGTAATGATTACACGTAATTGAATAAAACATGTGATTTATTGAAACCGTCTAAAATCCTGCAAATCTAAATGTAAGAAAAAGGCGGAATAAATAATTAATTCTAAAAACTTAATCATTTTTCATACTATAATCGAATTTAGCAATGTTGTAACCGCTAATTAAGTGGCAGTAAAGGCAGGGGCATATCCAGAAATTTCATAGAGGGGGGCGCAATTTAAAACTTAGACTGTTGAAACTTTTTGCTTGTATCAGCTTATGCAGGGCTTCGCCTTCCAACCTGTGCGTTTTGCTACATTTCACCATTTAATACTTTGATTTTCTTTATAATAGTGTATCTAGGCCTTCGTAGGTTTTCTGCGTTTGCTCAGTGCTGCAGTGTAACGCTACACTTTATTTATCTCGGACTTCAATTGTCCATACCACAAAAAACGTCAAAACAAAACACACACACGCACAAGCAATCAATTACACCCAAATAGTTTCCTCCCTCTGAAAAAATCAATTGGTGCAACCAGCATTAGCGTAATAAATCTGTACAGTGGCATTATATGATGACTCCCAACAAACATATGAAAAAGAAATTGAAAGATGAGCAATATGCGTAGAATTTTCGAGGTATTGCATTGGAAATGAGGGGCTGTAGGCAGTAGCTACAGGTCTACTTGACGAGCATTCTGAAAAGAATGCAACGAATCAGGATGCAAAGAATCATGCACTTGCTCCGTCAGCTTTTTCCAAAAAATATCAGCATAGTAGACTGTCGTTTTGCCATAGCACGGCAGCGAGAGTAATCACACAAAACTCTTTTTGGCCCATACCCATTTAATACTACAGTAGAGTGGTCACCAACGTCACTATTAACTTAAAAGCACATTATTCTTGTGCGAAGGAATTATATTGTCTCACATTACACCAATACGGTAAATTAACCTTATTCAAATTGTTTTATTCACACTTATTCAATTATGAAGAAAATAACAAACTAAAACTGCTAAGCTACACCTACAATTTTACGTTTGGGTGACCTTTCAATACGCTTGTGGTTTTAGTTTAGTCAACTATAAGCTGCTAAAGCAACACCATCTTCAGATCAAGGTTTGTATATGAATTATGATGTTGTATGTAACTTGTGTATGAAACAGGGTTGTGGAGGCGCAGCCAAAATCGCACAACTTCAATTCCGCCCTTTGCAAAAAATGGTTAACCAAACAGCCTACAAAAATACAGGGTTAAATATAGCAGGCATTCCTCGTATGTCGAGTGTAACGATATTTCAATCAGATCACTTCGTTCTTTCGACAAATTTTCTATTCAAATTTAACGTTTCGCTCCCCTTAGTTACCGGGGAGCTTCTTCAGAACACGGTAGATGTAAATAATGTGACATACAAACTGTACAACATAAAATTACAAAGACTACCTGTATTACTAAACACTAAAAATTATTTATCAACAGGGCAGGCAATCACGTAATAACAAAAACATTGTTACATCACAGATACAGGAGTGGCCAAGTGAAAAGTGTAATGAGAAACATAAGACATTACTTATTGGAGACGAACACACTATAAACAGTCGGAAAATTCGCACCATCATTGCGATTAATAACATTACATGAACAAGCCTTTTGATTTATCAAAAAACTTTCCGCAACGCGACGTCTGTATGCATGTGATTCTGACTTCAGAATTTTGACATTATCCCAATCTATTCTATGATCGAATTCCATAACATGTTGACTCAGCGCTGACTTTTTAGTGTTAAAAGTCTTGACCGCATCAACATGTTCCCGTTTTCTGGTTCTAACACTACGTCCTGTTTCACCTACATACACAGCATTGCAATCCCGGCAAGAAATTTGATACACCAAACCACGCTTTTGTTCAAAATCAATAACATCTTTAGGTTTGCGAAACAACGAAGACAACGTGTGATGTGGTTTTAAAGCCACTCCGATACCAACTTGAAAAAAAAAAGTTTGTTTACTTCGGTTCCACTTATAACCGCCAAAACCATTGTGGCTAATAGAGTCGGCGATGATTGCACCTTGGGAGAAAGAACAAGCCTTGCAGTGCCGGAAATCATGGAAGCATTAGATATTTGTTTACAATCATCGTTTTTTGTGTATAATGACGTCATTTATAAACAGATTTTTGGTTGTCCGATGGGCTCTCCTTTGTCACCAATAATAGCAAACATGGTTATGGAAGAGATTGAACAAACAGCTTTGAACACGTACTTGAATCCTCCGTCTTTATGGTTACGTTATGTTGATGATGTGTATGCTATTATGGAAAAAACTGAGGTCGAGCCCTTTCATGATTACTTAAATACTATATCTACTTCAATAAAGTTCACTAAAAAATTGGAAAAATCAGGACAATTAGCCTTTTTGGACGTAAGCATACAACAGATGGAAGATGGATCCCTTGCTACATGCGTATACAGGAAACCAACACACACGGACAGGTATCTTCAATATTCGTCTCATCACCCGGTTAATCAAAAGGTTAGTGTGGCTCGTACATTATTCTCCAGAGCCAACAGTATCATATCCAATAACGAAAAAAAGATTGAAGAGTTTCATCACATAACAAAAACCTTAAAAAATAATGGATTTCCCAGTAACAAATGTAGTTTTAAGAAGTACTTGAAAAATCATAAGTTTAGAAAAACTGAAAAGGTTTACTTCGATTCCCTACGTGCAAGGTGTCTCCGAACCTATTAGCCGAATTTTGACTCAAGTTGGTATCGGAGTGGCTTTAAAACCACATCACACGTTGTCTTCGTTGTTTCGCAAACCTAAAGATGTTATTAATTTTGAACAAAAGCGTGGTTTGGTGTATCAAATTTCTTGCCGGGATTGCAATGCTGTGTATGTAGGTGAAACAGGACGTAGTGTTAGAACCAGAAAACGGGAACATGTTGATGCGGTCAAGACTTTTAACACTAAAAAGTCAGCGCTGAGTCAACATGTTATGGAATTCGATCATAGAATAGATTGGGATAATGTCAAAATTCTGAAGTCAGAATCACATGCATACAGACGTCGCGTTGCGGAAAGTTTTTTGATAAATCAAAAGGCTTGTTCATGTAATGTTATTAATCGCAATGATGGTGCGAATTTTCCGACTGTTTATAGTGTGTTCGTCTCCAATAAGTAATGTCTTATGTTTCTCACAACACTTTTCACTTGGCCACTCCTGTATCTGTGATGTAACAATGTTTTTGTTATTACGTGATTGCCTGCCCTGTTGATAAATAATTTTTAGTGTTTAGTAATACAGGTAGTCTTTGTAATTTTATGTTGTACAGTTTGTATGTCACATTATTTACATCTACCGTGTTCTGAAGAAGCTCCCCGGTAACTAAGGGGAGCGAAACGTTAAATTTGAATAAAAAATTTGTCGAAAGAACGAAGTGATCTGATTGAAATAAAATACAGGGTGTCCGAAAAATTGTGTGCAGTAGAAATATTTTTAACAATGGCTGTTTTTGTGACGAAATATTTAGTTGCCAATATGAAAACAAGTTAGTCATTATAACAACAACTAGTCCTTTATTGAATAACCAAATCAATGCCCAAGGTTTGAGCTATACCTATGTAATTGAAAACACTACACGTCAGCATAAAATAATAAAACCACTAGCCTACATCAGGGGCTCATCAGGTAGCAACTGGCTACAACCTCATTACTATCTTTGTTTGGTCAAAAACGAAAATATTTTCCGCATGCATTTCGACGCTCGTCGTCGTCGTTTGGTCTGGCACCCAAACTCAATCCGGGCCAGCACAAATCAAAGCCAGGGCCAAAGGTATATCCTTTTAACATCCCGGGCTGCTGTGCTGCCCAGATTAGATGCTGGCAGTGATGGTGTTGAGCCAACATCGTGTTGCGTCATCGAAAACCTGCAGACCTCGTGTTCCTCTTTGGTACATGATGTATAAGACATGAAGATATGACGTGATCTGCAGTTTGCTCAGTGGCGCCACATTCGCAATTCGGTGATGGAGAGAGACCCCATTTGTCCATGGACTAGTGAAAACGTCCTATACCAGTCCGCACGTGATTGAGCCCTACCCAAGATGTTCTGGGCAGACTCATTCCAAGTTGCCTGGAACTGACCCTGGAAATGAAAGCACGGACCTTTGAAGTGCTCTCGAAGTAGTCCACGTTCCATTTATGTTTCGTCCACTGCTTTACACGGATGTCCAGTTCAGACAAACTACCTAATAGTTTCCACGCAGCAGGAACAAATGGGCGTCTTGATCTAAGTCTCCCCAGGTGCGCATCCTGCTGCCCAACCAACTGTCCGTGCAGTACAAAGTCGGGATCATGGATAGCACGATTCGCCAAGAAAAGTGTCGCTCCTAATCGAAGGAGCTCAGCTGGCTGGATACCTGCGAGGACAGGCAAGTCCTCCGTTGGTGTGGGACGCAAGCATCCCGTGGCAATGCGCAAAGCATCATTGAGAATGCTGTCAATGAGGCGAGTAGGCGTACTACGACACCAAACTGGTGCACAGTACTCAGCGGTAGAGTAGACCATGGAAAGAGCAGAGATGCGCAATGTCTTGGCACTGCACCACATCCAGATCCCGCAAGTCGCCTCAACAGTGCAACTCGGATGGAGAGTTTCTTGCGCAAATCCTCGAGGTTGTGACGGAAAGTAAGCGACTTACCCAGCTTTATCCCAAGATACATTGGGACTGGACAGGGTAGCAATAGGTTGCCATTGTTGTAAACATTAAGCGTACGTTTGGCTTCTCTGTTGTTAAGATAAAAAGCTGCCGTCACTGTTTTCGTATTGCTAAGCTTTAGCCTCCAAGTCTGGAGATAACCTAAAATTGTAGTCATGTCTTGGCTTAGAGTGTCCTCCACTGCCTTCCAATCTCGAGAAGCATACAGCAATTCTAAGTCATCAGCATATGCATACTTCGACGCTGATTAGGTTTTAAATATGCCTTAATGCTTCTTTTAAAAATTCTGCAGTCCCCTTAAAGCATGTAAACGACCTGTTTCTTGCGCTTACAACTAGCAAAGAAAAATATTTTTAGATTCCCTACAAAATTTGATTTTGTAGGGAACTTATTTCAGTTTGCTACCTCACCAATCTGATACCAGTATCCTAGGCTAAATATTGGTCTGGTAGCTTAGTAAATTGGCTTGCCGGCTATACTCTTGATGGCTAGCAGCTAAACTATAGCTTCTAGCTTAAGCCAACGGTTATACAGTAGCTTAGGCCCTCTGTACCTTCTACTAAAGTTCCTGTGATAAACTACTTGTCTGAAGTCCTTTTTTAAACAACTAGCTTGAACTATCACCAAATTATTCCATCTTAGTACTGCTGAGTTGTACGCTAAGTTTTTATATCAACTTCGGTAAATCGGTACCAAGACTGAAAATTTGCAACTGTGACTGGTTTGTTTGTTTATTTCACTCTTAGCATGCATGCTTTCGTTAGTTACGTCAAAGTCATAAATTTGAGTTTATAAATCTCACAAAATATTGAAGTTTACGACAAATCGTGAGTTAAAAAAAGTTAAAAAGTTTTCCACAAAGAAATTTTTTATACACTTACTCAAAGGGGGGGCGGCGGTCCCAGCGGCCCCCCTGGATACGCCCCTGGTAATGGTATCTGAATAGCAATACAAAATGGATGAAACTGAGGCGTACAAGACATTTCATTTTGGAGATTGGTGTACGATGAACGCACTGCTGAAAATTGTGCAAAAAGAGGGAATGTTTACATCTATGTTTTTTGAAGATCGATGTTGCGGTGGTCAAAATTCTGCCAAAGAGCTTTTTTATGGAGATCGATTGTCCACAGCCTTAAATTTTGCCAAATCTACGTTCCTGTTACAGTCATTGCAGCCGACGATCACATTCCACAATTTCTTCTAAGCGAAAAAATTTTGATTTTCGCGAGAATGATTTTTGGCAAATAATAGCTGAAACAGACATTCTATTGTTTCTGAGAGGGGGACGCGCATAGGAACCTCCCTGAGTAAGCCAGTGGTTTGAGTACACCAAAAATGTCCGTATAAAAAATACTCTAAACAAAATCAAAATGCGTCCAAAAACTGTTGGGGTATTTAGCCCTTGAACAACCATGAAAACACGTGAAATTCATTGATATCCTATGCTTCTGAGTAACAACACTTCGTATCGCAAGGTTCTATAAAACCCTATGAAAAAGAATACAAAGTGACGGAAATTTATTGATATGCTACAGAACAAGAAAAATATATGTCAGAAATCACTTTTATCCTTCTTCATTGGAATAATAAGAGTCAGAAATTTATAATTAAGATTTTGAACCAGAATATCAAGTATCGGAAATTCACTGATGCTTCTTAACAACAATATTAAGTCATAGCATAGCAAAGCAAAGCAGAGATAAAATACAAAGCATACTTATTAAAAATCTGAACGTTTTTGGCAATTCATTTTGCCCTTCTCAGAGAAATTAGTTTGATCTTTACTGTATCAGCAAATTTTACAAATAAAAAGGAGTACACCAATTCCAAACTTAAGACATTTTTTGACCTGCAAAGCAACCAGTATTACGCATCAAAGATTGGCAAAAATATAATGACAAAGAAGGGTAAATAATGACAAAGTAAGATACTGATGCAAATGTAGTCGCAAAAAGACAAATAAAATTTTAAATTTATGTAATAAATAAACAAACTAAACAACGTTAAGCAAAACAAGAACAACCGTTCGCATGTGAACTGATGTTATTGCAGTTTTGTTGATGTTTAAATTAAAGTGCTCTTGTGCTCTGGTGGCGGTAATTCATATCTATGTATGACACGTCTGCATCACACACACCAAAAAATTTATACACCACTTCATACACGAAGACCGTAGGGGTACTTGACTCTACGCAAAAGTATGACCCAGTTTTGAAAGTTCTACAAAATACCGCTATGTCAACGTTAAACGTATTTCGAATTAATTTTGCGATTTTACAACCAAATTTATGTGATAGTCTTCCTAACTACGGTACACCGAATCTATACGAAAAATCATTTTTCTTATTTTTATTTGATGGTTAAGATTCATTAACAGCTTCAAGCTTTTTACAACATCAAAGAAATGGTTTGAATATACATTACGTAAAAACATATTCCGCAGATTTTAAACTTTTGATTTATCATACAAAATCACGCTTGAACACATGAATCAGCTGTATGCAACAGACAAATAATTTACCTGATTTTCACATTTTAGGACAAATAATATTTAAGTTCTTGATCAGATAGCATTAGAGTCCGCCACTTGGTAATCAGAGCACAAGAGCACTTTAATTTGAAGATCAACAAAACTGCAATAACCTAGTACATCAGTTCATGGCAAAGCTGCAAAGCCAATAAAATTTTAAGGAAAAATGAACTATTCTAATAAACCATTTAAGCAAGAGTCACAAGTGTCGTAAACTCATTACTTATTAATTATCGGAAATTCATTAATGAGCAGCTTTTTAAACACCTAAAGTGCTGCAAAGTTATTCATGAGCTACTGAACAACATAATCAAGTGTAACAAACTTATTCACGAATCTCTGAAAAACAACATTTTGTTGGAAGTTCATTAATATGTTTTCGAACTTCACTACCAGATGTCGCAAATCTATCAATTGCTTCTGAACCACATAATTAAGTTGAGCGTGGTCACCAAACTGTAAGAGCAATTTTTGGGGATAAATTTTTCTTTAGTGTTGAAATCGGTTTGCACATTTTGGTAAATAGCGCATCTTTTCTTAGTCAGAGCTCGACCATATTGTGAATAGTTTAAACTTGTAATATGGATGAACATTTAAGGTTTCTTTCTAGTGTTTATCGAGCATGTTGCGTGACTGAAGGCGGTTTCATTTTTCATTAGGTGGTGGGTGAGGTATCTATGCTATTTTAGCTCAAATATTTGGCTTAATTGCTGTTTTGCTGTTGATTTTATGTTTGTTTTGTGATGCAAAATTGTGGGTATCAGTTGACATTCGGCTTAGATGGTGAATATAATGCGAATAATATAAAAAACTTTAGGATTGCCTTACATACCAATTGCTTACTCTTGCCAATTTTAGCATTTTTACTTTAGACGTACCGTACTTGCATAAAATTACAGCTAAGTCGGGACTGATTTCCATTAGGCGTGAAGTTTCTCGGCATGAGAATACAACATGAGTGTTAAATTTTAGCAGGAAGTTTCCGTGTGTCAGTTGTCTGGCTTTTACTTTGCAGCGGAATTTTAAGTTAAAACAATTGCCCGTACCAGCGCTGCTGGATTACTGCTTAAAAAGTTCCTCTTCCTATGTAAAAAGAATTCAGATGGTTGCTGATATAACCAAAAAACTTATTAGCAGAAGGCCTACACCAACTATGGGGATTGATCGCGTCTTCTAAATTCTACATCTAGCGTCTTTTTTGCAATATTTTCGAAGCACTTAAACTACCACTTTCACCATTACTTCTAAAGTTAAAAAAGACTTTATTTTTTGTCGAAGCAGCAGCGACAGGCAAGAATTTTAACTATTTAAAGCTGTTTCCAGGTTCCTAAGATCAAAATTCGACTTGAATTAATTGACAAATATATTTGTCAAAGAAAATTATATTTAAGTGCTTTCAAAAAGGTAGGCCATAATTAAGTCGCATTTTGCAACGATCTTGGTCGTATTGCACAAATTTCGCATCCCTTGTAGTCTCTCTCCTCTTATCTCTCGTATCCACTCTTGTCTTTTCTCGGACTGGAGGCGTACTGTCTCATCGAAATTCTTCGACACACAGGTTTCCTCGATTTCCACCGAGGAACTTGTGCTCCCTCGTCACGCTCGCTGTGTGCTCTATTGTCTACGCTGCGACGGACGCAGCCTCCTGTTAAGTTCTTATCTCTCTAGGATTGGCAGAATCGAGAATCATTCAGGCAGCGCCTGCGGACACTCACTGTCCAGCTACAGACACTTTGCGCCGCTCACTCTTTGGCGACTCTCTGTCTCTCTACGACCTCTGGTCCAGGCCCTGGGAAGTTGCCCGGCTTCTTGGGCTCCATGGTTTTCCGCCATGCCCCAATTCCTCGGAAGGGGTCGGGTATCAACAACAAAAACAACCTTGGTCGGCAGTAGCGTTCAGAGGGGTTTCAGACGATATCCACAAAAAGGGAATTTTTTTAAGACATCAGATTTGTTGACATGGTAACACCTCGATTCGTTTTGAAAAAACTATTTCAGCATCATTTGAGGAAGTATTTAACTTCATTTTGCCCCAAAACTTTTAAGCGTTCTAAAGAAAAAAGGTCTTGCTCTTTCCCATGGTGCGACAAATTGGTTCGCCAAGACTTTCAAAAATTTAAAACCGGCCCAGGATCAACCTCACAACAACCCCAAAATTAGGCTTACGGTACTTTAGAGGCGTACACACTTTGTTTTGCATTGGAAAAGGGTGAAGGGCTAAAGGCATTTTTGCCTCAAAAACAATGTTGAAGATTAGGCTGTTGGGAGAAAGTTTTTTTGAGTCACGTTTTTGCTCTATTCAATTCAAAACAAACGTTAATATTTTTTTTACATTTTACTCAATTCTAAAAATTTTGTTGAAGACTTTATTCGGAGATCAAGTTAATCAATGACTTTTTACTCTTTTCTGCTTAAAAGATAAGCATCTTTTTTACGTATTTTGCCCATTTTCGAAAACTCTGGGGGGTGCTGAAAACATGTTTGTCTCAAAACAACGTTGAAGGGCCTCTTTGTTTGAGTGACTAATTTCGGCTCCAAACAAACCAGGGTAAAAATTTTTTCAGAGATCAATCTTTCAAAAGTAAGTACTTTACCTAGTTTTAAAATTTCCGGTGGAGAAAGAGCTGACAATAGTCTTGGAGGGGCTTTAGCTCTCTCTACTTTTACTTCAATGGATTACTGAGATGTAAGGAAGAAAACGTGAATTGCCTCCGCTTTCAAATATCTCCGTAACGAGACAGAGAGCTTTTTCTAGAGATCATCTATACATTTATTTGTGTGAGCTGGCATTTCGATCTGCAGCTTCTAAACATAACGTGTTGCATTCTAAAATATTTTTCACATTAGTCCAGAAAACGTTCAAATACTGTATTTCTCTACGCTCTAAATTTTGTGAAGCAGTGTATTAATAAATAAAAGATCGTAAACCTTGCGCCATAACCTTACTGCAAGGTTTACAATTTCCATATCTTCGCCTATAACTTTCAAATAAAAGATCATCAACTACATAAATTACAAACAATGATTAAGTGCCTTGCCCAAGGACACAACAAGCTAACTTGCCGGCTTGTTCTCCACAACCTCCCCTAAATGCCGGGCGCCAGGCAAGGAAGCTGCGAATACCATTTTATTTAAATCTCTTGGTATGACTCGACAGGGGGAATGAACCCCAGGTTTACCGACTGCGAAGCAGACGCTCTTACCACTACACCATCGCGTCGGTATAACGGAAGAAGATAGAGCTCTTGATTTGATTTGATAAAATTTGGCTTAATTACGGAACACAATTTATAGCATACATGTAGAAACAACATTTATTGTTAGAAATCATATATATAACGTACTCATCACAGTAGAAAGTAAGTAGAGATAGAAGAATTGCATTTACAAGTCTTTTGGGGCACAAGGTACACCAGAACTGAAAATTGGTTTCGATTTTTTTCAACTCAAAAAGATGTATAAACTTTACTACGCTGAAGTTTTTTGGATTTCTTTTGAAGGATTAAATATTGCTTAATTTTTGCATGGAAATTTATTTTAGGGAAATTTTTTAATTCAGTGATTGCCTGTGTTTTAAATAATTCTAAAATCGTAGCTAACTTTAACGCTGACACCGTATCAATGTGGTTTAGGGTTTCTTGTGCACGACAACTGTTTATTTTTCAAAGATCTCAAATCGAGATGTAAGTTAGGATTTCATCTCGGATCAGTTTTATTCAATTAAGCTATGACCTACATTTGTTGGACCAACAACAGTTTAAGATAGAACTACTTTTGAAGTCACAAAAAGCGATTTCAAACTAACTTTGCAAATAAAGCGCAGATTAAAATATGTTTGCAGAATGCTTGTAAAGCAATTAACGATTAGATTATTGATGGACATGTTTGATGTCTGTCCACAAGTGCAACAGTAAAAGAGTTAATATAAACATTATAAACAACATGAGATACGTTCTAGATTACATAATATTATATTTAGTAGCTTTACTCTTAGCTTTTTTTTAAATATCTTTGATACCAGAATTTTTTGGACTAGTTTCACTTTTCGAATTTTCAGGGCTAGTTTTGTGATTGGATTTTGTTGACTTAACTTTGCTATCGAGACTACTAGACCTAACTTTAGCGTTGGAATCGTTGGCACTTGCTTCAGCATCGGGATCGTTTGAAATGGCTTCATTATTTGCAGGCTTTTTTAAACTATCTTTGGGATCGGATTTTTTTGGTCTATCTTTAGTTTTAGGCTTAATGCTTGGACTAATTTTACCATCGGGTTTACTAAGGCTAACTTTACCATCGGGATCGGGGGTACTTACTTTGGCATCGGCATCGCGGGTACTTGCTTTAGCATCGGGATCGTTTGAAATGGCTTCATTAGTTTCAGGCTTTTTTAAACTATCTTTGGGATCGAATTTTTTCGGCCTAGCTTTAGTTTTAGGCTTAATGTTTGGGCTAATTTTATCATCGCGCTTGCTAAGGCTAACTTTACCATCGGGATCGGGATCGTTTGAAATGGCTTCATTAGTTTCAGGCTTTTTTAAACTATCTTTGGGATCGGATTTCTTTGGCCTAACTTCAGTTTCGGGCTTAATGTTTGCAGTAATTTTACCATCGAGTTTGCTAAGACTAACTCTACTATCGGGATCGTTTGAAAGGGCTGCATTAGTTTCAGGCTTTTTTAAACTATCTTTGGGATCGGATTTCTTTGGCCTAACTTCAGTTTCGGGCTTAATGCTTGGACTAATTTTACCATCGGGTTTGCTAAGGCTAACTTTACCATCGGGATCGGGGGTACTTGCTTTAGCATTGGGATCATTTGAAATGGTTTCATTAGTTTCAGGCTTTCTTAAACTATCTGTGGGATCGGATTTTTTCGGCCTAGCTTTAGTTTTAGGCTTAATGTTTGGGCTAATTTTATCATCGCGCTTGCTAAGGCTAACTTTACCATCGGGATCGGGATCGTTTAAAATGGCTTCATTAGTTTCAGGCTTTTTTAAACTATCTTTGGGATCGGATTTCTTTGGCCTAACTTCAGTTTCGGGCTTAATGTTTGGACTAATTTTACCATCGAGTTTGCTAAGACTAACTCTACTATCGGGATCGTTTGAAAGGGCTGCATTAGTTTCAGGCTTTTTTAAACTATCTTTGGGATCGGATTTCTTTGGCCTAACTTCAGTTTCGGGCTTAATGCTTGGACTAATTTTACCATCGAGTTTGCTAAGACTAACTCTACTATCGGGATCGTTTGAAAGGGCTGCATTAGTTTCAGGCTTTTTAAAAATATCTTTGGGATCGGATTTCTTTGGCCTAACTTCAGTTTCGGGCTTAATGTTTGCACTAATTTTACCATCGAGTTTGCTAAGGCTAACTCTACCATCGGGATCGTTTGAAAGGGCTGCATTAGTTTCAGGCTTTTTAAAAATATCTTTGGGATCGGATTTCTTTGGCCTAACTTCAGTTTCGGGCTTAATGTTTGGGCTAATTTTACCATCGAGTTTGCCAAGGCTGACTTTACCATCGGGATCGGGGGTACTTGTTATGGCATTGAGATCATTTGAAATAGCTTTACTAGCTTCAAACATTTTTGAGTCCTTTTCGATATCAGATTTCTGTGAACTAGGTTTTGTCACGAGTTCTTTTGGACTAATGTTACTATCGAGGTTGCTGGAAGTAACTTCAACGTTAGGTTTGTTTGTGCTAACTTCAGTATCAGGCTGGTATTTAGAATCTAGATTGGGAATGTTTAGAGCATCGTCGGTGCTGCGTTTAACTGACATCACAATATTCTGAGAATGGCCAGAGAAAATTTTATCGCTTGGTTTTTTGAAAATATCTTGACTCACAGGTTTATTTGATCTAGATTCGGTATCGTCTTTTTTCTTACTTTTTTTTTCATCAAGATTAGGAACCTCTTGGCTAAATTTAATATTGTGCTCAATTGGGTTAAAGATTTTTTCCTGTGTACCGGAGACAACTTCATTACCAGGATAATTAGAAGTAACTTTTCTTGTGATTTTGTTTGAGGTGTTTTTAGAGTACAAGGAGGCTTGTCTGCTATCTCTCCAATCGGAAGTATCACGTTCGGTAGCTGCTGGTACTTTGATATAATCTTTTCTTTCTTCTTTTCGCTTAATTGTAGAACGTCTCATTCGAAAAGCCATAATTAGCGTCAACACCGCCAATATCATCGCGATTATCAAGAAACACTTAGCTCCACATTTTCTAGAAGAATCTGTAAAAATAAAAGGTTTATTACAGAACAAGCTTTGCAATAAAAACATATCTTCATCATTTTTTTAATATTATAAATGGGGGTCTCCCAAAAAAAAATTAAACTTTTTTTAACATTTGATGTCTTCGCAATAAGATACACAACTTCAACGAAATTTTCCGCAGATCAGCCTTAAGGTATTATAAACAAGCCTGCAAAACATTTTAAAGAATTGGTTCTTTAACAAACAAGTTTAACAAACCTAAACAGAAAATGCCAAAAATAAAATATCAGAGCAAACTTTATTCATTTCAGTGTACTTTCAATATAGCTTCCATTTTCCTCTATGATTCAACGAAATCTTTTCTTTCAAACAGAAATGCTTTTACGGATCTCGTCTATCGATATCTTCTTCCATGGCATAATTGTCCTGTTTTTCAACGCCAGTTCGATCACTTCTTCGTTTAATCCTTGATAAGCTTTCTCCTTCAGGGAGTCCCATTTGACATAATTCATTGGATTACAGTCTGGATCTTGAGGAGACCATTCTTCGTTCTTGATAAATTGAGGTGTCATTTCTTAAAGATAGGCCTAAGTTATCTTACTTGTAAGTGAAGGAGCACCATCTTGTTGAAACACGTAATTGTTTCTTGTATAAAGTTATCTAATTGCGAGCGAATAAAAAGTAACTGTAAGCGTGTTTAAGTAAATGATTTTGCTCCAATATTTTATTTTTTGACATGCTCTTTTGAAGCTACTATCACTCGCATGTTAATCAACCGATCTCTTAAATATTTTGTTGACTTGTTTGTAATAACTGAAGTCTGCTTTGATGAAAGTTTGATTGAAGTTGGCTTTGTTGATGCGAAGGTATTTCATGTCAAAAACTGTTTCGCTTTTTTGGAACTTCCGAAAATACAGTCAGACCTCATTAATCCGACATACTTCATTTCTTCAAATAATGTCAGTTTAGCGAAACTGTCTGATTTTAGAGATTAAACAAACACAATTAAAGTAAACAAAGATGGCAATGCGCTGAATCGACTGAAAAAACAATATATTGTAACTTTCCAAAGTCTAGTTCTAAAAGGGACTAAAAAAATCAACAATAATGTCTGTTAATGTACCGGTATAGACTCCAATTTTTGTGCGTTTAGTCGGGCAGATTTGGAGGGAGGGTTTGATGCTGACTTGCTTACGACTAATTTTTATTGCAGATCTCAATGCACTGCACTGCACTGCACTGCACGCAACTACAAAAAGCAAGCTTTAACTCATCAATATCAATCCACGCTCGGTTGAAAGTGATTTTCATAATCGAGCTTAATGCAGAATTGATTGTGCACTTTGTGCTTTTGTCTCAGACTTCCACGTAAAATTCAATTAACAAGAGCATAATATTTTTTCTAAGGTTGCGTGTTAGAGTCACACTGCGAGGTTTCCGGTTTGAAGAGGTAAAACGCAATGAAAGAAATACGTTTTTCTAGCTTTTTGTCGGATACGTGGTGAATCCCGATTGACGCTGTCGGACTGTACTGAACTTTTCGATCCTATCATATGTGGGCTACAGACCAGGGGGTTTGTGGGGTACGATGTCCATGAAGTCGAGCCAAAACTCTTTTAAAATTAATAACAAAATATCCTCTAAATCAGCATTTCTTAATCTGGGGTAAATTTACCCCTGGGGGTAAATTTCCTCGTTGCAGGGGTAAATGAGCAACAAACGCTCTACTTTGTTAATGTCGGTAACGCTATGCTTCGCTAATTGATACTTGTTAGCGCTACGATTTGTGATTTTTATTGGCAACATCCTTATCTCTTAGTTGCTTCATTGTTACGTCATTTACTGTTTCATTGCATCAGCTTTTTCGGCAATCACGGCATAGATTTAGGTAATGTGTCTGCGAGCCGATAGTGTGTTTTAAGTTTAATGTTTGTGCAGTTTAGGCCTAGAAAGTTCAGCGATAGCGGTTTTATGTGCGTTATTAATAAGTAGCGACAATTCAGCTTAGCAACCAAGAAACTATAGCTTTTCTTCGTTGCCTACCCTAGCTGTTCAATCTTTCTTTGTTATGAGTTTTAAGTTATTACTTTTATTTATTCGCAGCATAAAATTTAATCCTAAAATAGCATGTCACAAAAGAAGAGAAAGTACCATGAAAAATATTTGGATTTTAGATTTACATATCTTATTGAGGATGGTCTTCAAATTCCTCAGTGTTTTGTGTGCATGAAAACATTTTCAAACAGTACCATGAAACCTACTCCTTTAAAACGACACCTAGCAAATGCTCATCCAAGTATGATGAGCAAAAACCGGTCCTTTTTTGAGTCAAAACTGTCCAGTCTGAAAAGACAAAACTAGACCAAACTGGAATGTTTCGGCGAACTAACAAAGCCGCTGCAGATGTATCATATGCCGTTGCTTTACATGTGGCAAAAACTAAAAAGCCACATAACATTGGCGAAAGCCTTTTGAAACTTTGCATACTGGACAGTGTGAAGTTGGTGCTGGGAGAAAAAGCATCTCAAACAATGAAACAAATATCACTGTCTAATGACACAATAAAATCCCGAATCCATGAAATGTCGGATGATATTAAGAGCAAAGTGTTATCGAAGATTGACTCTTCTCCTGTTTTTGCTCTTCAGCTGGATGAAAGCACCGATATATCCAATGTCTCACAGCTACTTGTCTATGTCAGATATGTTGCAGATGAAAGGATTAATGAGAAATTTCTGTTCTGTCAACCTTTGGAAACAACATCAAAGGCAGTCGATGTTTTTCAAATGCTGATTGACTTTTTGACAAAACCGAATTGAGTTGGAGTAAGCTTGTTGGGGTATGCACTGATGGTGCTCCAGCCATGATTGGTGCACAATCTGGATGGATTTCCCTGGTAAAGCAGAAAAATCCAGCAATTCAAGGAACACATTGCATGATTCACAAAGCGGCGCGTGTTTCAAAGACCATTCCGAGAAGACTTCACGAACATATGTTTGTGGTAATTAAAGTCGTTAATTATGTAAAAAGTTCAGCACTCAACACTCGACTCTTTAGCAAGCTTTGTAAAGATATGGATACTGATCATAGTGCACTTTTATATCACACTCAAGTTCGCTGGCTGTCAAAAGGGAACGTGCTCTCTCGTATTTTCGAACTAAGAGAAGAAATCAAGTTGTTTTTACTTGCAAGACAAAAACACGATCTTTTGTTAGCATTTGGTGGAGACGGATTTTTTACACACTTAGCTTACCTTGCTGACATATTTGAAGCATTAAATCAACTAAACAAGAAACTGCAAGGCCCAGGAACAAACATAATCGTACACAGTGATGCCATCAATGCGTTTGTGGTAAAGCTCAATCTTTGGAGGCAAAAAGCAGAAAATAATAATTTTGCATCATTTCACCCCTTGACTGAGATAACTGGAGATGATTTCAATCAAAACTTGAAGGAGGACATTATCAGCCATCTTCGAAACTTGCCGGATGAATTTGAACGATATTTTCCCGAGATGAATACTGGTAACATTTTGATGAAAGTAGCAAGAAATCCTTTTGTACATAAAGTGGAAGATGTTCCTGAAGCAATCCAAGAAGAATTTATGGAATTAACAAACGATTCTTTCGCAAAAGATGAGTTTCACTCTTGCAAACTGGAGGAGTTTTGGGTTAAAATGCAACATTGCTATCCAAGGATAGGTATTCAAGCTCTGATCATTCTGGTTCCATTTTCTTCAACTTACCTATGCGAATGCGGCTTCTCTGCATTGCTTACTATCAAATCCAAAGCAAGAAACCGACTTCATGTTCAATCTGATATTCGTTGTGCATTATCTACTACTTTACCAGATATTGAACAACTCGTTGCCAAAAAGCAAGGGCATCCGTCGCATTAAATATAACTGATGTAATTTGTTTCTTTAGTTTTTTAATAAATGAGCACCATTTTATATATTAGGGGTAAATCTGATAATCATCTTTGTTAAAAGGGTAAAACATACGAAAAAGTTTAAGAACCTCTGCTCTAAATATAGAAAAACAAACTTTTTGCAGAAGTAGACAATTTCCAAGCAAGTTTTTTAGTTAATAACACAATCATTTCTCTCTTTTATTTATACCAGAAAGCGCAAATCTGTCTCGGTGTGTGTTCTCATTCCTCAAAAACTGCTAGACCTACGAGAATCAAACTTGCCACAATTTATCACTACCCCGGATTAAGTGTCATAAGGAACTGATGACGTCATGATGATGCCATAATCAAAGTTAGTTTTTTTAATTTGCATTTTATAACGGAGCAGAGCGTTTTGAATTTAAACAAAAGTTAGTACCCGACTTACTAACTTCAACAAATTTCATTTCTTTAGGATCTCACATTACGTCATAATTAAAGATTAATTGCAACATTTGTTTTTCATTTTCTCAAAAAATACTCATTGTAGAAACGCGATTAAAAGCTTTTTTTGCAGATCTTGGCTAGCTGCTTTTGATAAAAATAAAACTTTACAACAGTTAGAGCAGAATAGACGCTGCAACAACTGCTTCTTTATTTAAGCATTTCAAGTCTTCGAAACATGCTTCTTGCTTTTTTCTGCACGGTTCAACTCACTCTATAATGCCATAATATTGACAGCTACGATTAACACCCTCTTTCGCTTTCAGATACTATCACAAGATGATTTTTTCAAAAATTGCAAAACTTTTGCAAACTCTCTTTACTCAAAAACTGATTTGTAACCTCATTTCTCAATCGATTATAAAAATTTTTTTTTTAAATTAACGGAAATTTCAAGGCAATTTTGATAATACATAATATGTAACTTTGCTATTTGTTTTTACATGATATATACCTCTACTACAAGCATTATTTGCTAGCTCCAAGTGGTTACGATCGATCGAGAGCGTATTATAAGCGAGAAACGAAACAACCTAGGGAGTGCTGGAGGCGCGAGGCTTCCGAAAGGAGCAATGCTATTGAGGGATATTTACAAATTTACAAAGCCATACCTGGACGCGTTCTGTCCTTTTTGACTCATCAGCAGGCTTGCAAAGGGCCGAGTAATCCCCCCAATAGCATTAATGTTGACTTTTTAAAAATTTAACACAAAGCACAAGACCTACTTGCTGTTTACTTTTGAATCAGGTTTGTTTTGACGTTATTGCTAACCGCTCAAGTATAAAACCAAAACAGATTACCTTACTTTAAAGCTGATCACACTAGATGTGATTTGTCATAAATGATCTTTAAAAGGTTGCAAACTAAACGCGGTGCACTAAGGCATAATTGGTGCGCAAGGGGACCTGCGCAGTGCGCGGCTGCACGCCAGGGAGTGTCGGCGCGCAAGGGGACCTGCTCCAAAGACGCGGACTCAAATCCCACAAAATCCAGACCCGATGTAATAACCTCCGGGCGAAAACCAGTTTTCACGCGCAACTCAAGAGCGTCTAACTAATTTAGGTGGGTCCCAAATAACTGCGCCGCAGCTTATATAATGCACGGCCGCCAAGAGGTCAACCACTTCGCCTACTCCACTTCTAACATAGCTACCGATTCCGACAACTAGCTCACCGCACGGGTGATGACTAGTGTGTTACATAGCGCGACCCGATAAGCAACGTAACTAGCGCCGGATATCACTTAACAATCACACGTGGAGATTCCTTCACACAGTTCTTCGGCAGGGTTTGCGCGATCACAGTGCTCGAGCAACTAACAGAGCCCCCGCACCACAGGAGCACACCGGAACGGGCGTTTCACCGAGCGATGAACTTGTTTACATGAACGGTCCCAGTGCTCCGGGCCTGGGTATTAAGCTTGCGGGATGCATACATAACGAGCGATATTATTTACTTCAAGCATTAAGTATAAAGACCTGTATTGTAGCTTTTTATTTTTCCAAAAAATTGATAAGCTGAGTAAAACCAGGCAAGTATAAAATGTAAAGGTTATAATAAGGTATCAACTATTAATGTTCTTTAGGAGCCGAAGAAATTTGCTTTCCATCAATATGTTGTTTCAATTAGTTAGGGCTAAGGATTAGTTTATAATGGCTAATCAAACATTGGCCACCACACATTATGTTTCATTTTTAGTTGAACAATTTTCCTGCTACTTTTAAGAAAGTTGCAATTTGTAGAAAAAGTTAGTTCTTTTTTATATTTTGACCATTTTTCTTCCAAAGCATGGTTTCTTGGCATTACCAATCTAAATTTTCACAAAGTTTCATGAAAATATAAAGTCTACAAAACTTTTGAAATACAGTAGACGCCGCTTAATATGACCACTTTGGGACCAGGCCATTTTGGTCATAATATCCGAATGGTCATAAAAACCGAAGCCACCATAACCGCACATGAATCGATGCCGTAAGCCACAACAAATCCAAACACCGTCAAATTCATCGTTTAACTGATGTAACAGTGTGACTTTGGCAGTAAAACATAGCACAGTACTGAAACAGTGCAGAAAAGGCATGCGAACAGAAAACACGCATGTTCAAAAGGCGAAGTTATAAGTGCATGGCGGGAAAAAATACTGTACTGTATTAAGAGAAATGGAGAAAATGTTGGTCATATTATCCGAAATGTGGTCATATTAAAGGGAGAATTTTAAATGGAGAAATTCCGGACCCTACCAAATTGGTCATAATAAGCGGCTGGTCATATTATCCGTGGTCATATTAAGCGGCGCCTACTTTATAGCCTTCCAGTCAAAAACACCTAAAATTTTGGTGCCTGGGCTTCACAAACTTGCAATTGGCATAAAACTAAGTTATTTGGTACATTGTGATTATTCTTCCTCAAAACCATGGTTCTTTAGTGTTATCTATAAATATTTTCAAACAGATTCATCAAAAAATGAAGTGGGCTCAGCCGGCTCAGCCGACTAATTTCATATTCTTATCCTCCACATTACCGATGGAGGCGCAGCTATTGTGATAACTTAACTGTAGGTGCATTATTTCAAGTTTGTTCGCACATTTCCTGGCTGCGTTTTTGCTCGGAATAAGCAACATACGCACAGCCAGAGGCTTTAGGTTGCACAAATAGGCATACAATTACAAGAAATTCGTAAATAGTGGCCCTGATATTCAAAAAATTGTTCGTAAAGATATAATTCAATCACTTTGGTGCTCCCCCATTCCACAATTTTCAATCATGCTTCGATGCACTTTACAAAATGGAGAAATAAAACTATTTAGAAGTTGTTGGCTTTTTTAATTTTGAGAAAGGTCAGTTTCTCAGTGTCAAACAGGGTAAGCAACGCGTAGCCAGGAGCTCGAGAAACTTTGGGAGAAATATAGCGGCTGTGTGCAACCCCCAAAAATGTTTTTAGGCTTAATCGATTTCGTTTAAAAAACAGTACTTTGATTTTGGAACGAGAATTGGCTATGTCAACAACCCATTAGCTTTTTGTTGATATATTCCCATAAATATTAATTGGATGAAGTCGGCTGAAACGATGTTCTAAACCTCGTCAGTACTGATGGGGACGCTGCTATTGCGATGACTTAATTACTAGCGTTTGATTTCCGGTTAGTTTGCTTTTTGCCAGGCTTCGTTTATGTCAGGGTCAAGCGACATTCGCCAACCCAGAGGCGTATCTCATACAAATACACCTGCAATCACAAAAATGTCGTAAGCAGTGGGCCTAACATTTAATAGCTTAATTCCCAAAATATATATCAATCACTTTGGCACTCTATTAACAACCTTGATATGGTTCTAATTCAAACACTTGCTCAATTTAACGGATAAACGTTTGCTGAGTTTACTTACGCCTATAGTAAAAACAGGACAAATAAGACGTTGCGAGGATCTTGATATACTCGGGAAACATGTAGTGGCTACGCGCAACCTCCTATGATATTTTTTAGAAATTTTGTTTCGAAAGAGATAGCTTTGTTTCGGAACGAAAATTGGCTACGTCAAAAATCGTAAACTTTTTTGTCAAAAAGCGCAAAAAGCCTACTGTTTTTACAACTCGTCATTGGTTGAAGCGGCTTGATCGGCTGAGCCAATATTTTTGATCTCGACATTGCTTATGAGGGCTCTGCGGACGACGTTGGCAGATTCGGCTAGTGTGTGATAAACCAGAAAATCACCCGAATTGTTTCAAGTATAGTTGATTCCTTTATAATTAATAAAATGTTAAACCACTTGCTTGAAGAATCAGTATTGAGTACAAAAACTTTTGAGAGAGGGGAAATTACTGTGCATTTTTGTAATGAAGAGCTGCAAAAGCTGTTGTCGCGCAGTTGTTATATTTTTTATTGCAAGCGAAAACCTTTTTTCGGAAATCAATACTCGAATGTTCAAAGTCAATATTCTTGTATTTTTAACCTAAATTAAAAGCAAAAACTTCTTTGAAAATAAAGTTTTGCCAAGCTTAATTTTGTGAAATAAAATGTTTTTTTGCACTTACGATCAACAAATAAGCTTAAGAAGTCATGGCCTGTGCTCCCTTCATCCCTACCCCTTGTCCTTTACTAAGCGCAACGCAAACATTCTTGAAAATATTGAGTGTTGATGCGTTTGTTTTCATGATAAATGAGTTTCCAAATAGTTTGCAATAACAAAATTTTTATCTTTCTGTTTAGTTATCTTCAAGATTAACATAATTGTATGTTTAGAATAGTCTACTATACAAGTACTATCTGTGTTGTGCTTTGGTTTTTTGGGATTAAGTTAAACTTAAAAATTTGAACAATACAGAATTTTGAATAGCTCAGAGTAATCATCAGCTTTAAACACAGTCGAATTTCATCTATTGTGTAAATCGTTGATATCACTTTCAGTGACGCAGCCAATGGGGGGGGGGGGGCACTGTGCCATGGCCCTTCTTTGGTCCTAGATAAAATTATCCCCAAAACAAGCAATTGCCTGAAAATTTACTAGTAACGTTGGGCTTCATGCCTGAGATTAACACATGAGTTTCAAACTTTCTTTAGCTTTCTTGATATAAATCAGAAATTACACGAGCAAGCTTTTTTGCGCAAGAATCTTGCAGCAATAACCTATCGGTGTCTGACGAGGTGTGCAAGAGTATTGTACAACATTAATAGCAATATTGCACAAAAGCAAGTACCTTGCCAGGAGTGAAAGCAAGTTTTGTGCTTTCTGGAAAAGTTTTAGAAATATTATTAAGAACAGAGCATGTCTCTATTTTTCCGGCAAATTATTTACCAAATCATCTTGACGAGTCTAGATTTATAGTTGACGATTTAAATCATATAATTTTAGTCAAAACGCTTTGGACTCTAGACCGTAGAGGAAACAAAACCATCAATTTGCCAAGTAAAGACTCGACATTTTTCTGGAATGTTTTTTAGAAGACTACAAAAAACCGCAAAAAAGTTTAATGAGTGGACAAAAGCAGCAGAGATACTACAATCAGAGATAGCACAAGTTACATCGGTAATATTTTTTGGTTTGCAACGTGGCAAAATTCAAGCATTCATAAGCACCACGAAAGACATATCCATATTTTTTCTAGTTCTGAAAAACATCTTTCACTGCTGCAAGCTAATAAGACTAAGTTAATGACAAATGTCCTAATTCTTTGCATTCGCGTTTGAAGGGTCATTGTTCCACAAAGTGGATTGACAACTATGATGCTGTCTTTGTTTTCAAGGAGTTTTATCCGGCGGTTGTTGATTCTTTTGATCAATTGTCAGAATCAAGAGATGCAAAAGTTCTTGAAAGGGATTTGCCTTATTTGAAAGCACAGCTAGGATTTTGGTTAGCCTAGAAGTTATCAATGCTACGCTGAAACTTACCAAAACAGTTGCAAAAAAGCTACAGGGCATCAAGAAATGATTTTGACTGCATTAGATGCTACAAGTATTACCAGTTGCAAAGATGTGACACAGGCTTTTAGGTACAATGAAGAAATATTTATTGGACTCTTTAGACATGCCGAAGGTGTTTTCGGGGAATCCATACCCATGCCCCTCGATTTGTGAATCGGCAAGCCAATAGAGTAAATCGACTAGCTGTTTCACCATTGCAGTTTTTCTGCTGCTTCTCTTCAGCATCTGATGGAGGTGTCTTACAAGAAGAATTCGCACCTCCAGTTTTATCGTCATCAATAATTAACAAAAGTGGCATTAAGCTCAACGTCAGCTAACAATGCTTTTTTGTGGAACCAAATAATTGGAGTTCTGTGGACTTGCCAATGAATAAGGAGTTGTTTTGGATTTTCATATGTTTGCTTTTGCAGCATTAAAGTGAAAATTCAGTAGTTGAATAAGCTTGTATAATTAAATTATCACAAAGGTCTAACGTTGCGACTGCTGAAAAAACGCAATGACTTTAAAACGCCAGTGTGATGTAACCTTTGCCTAAACTCTGTGTTGCAAGATCAAATATATCCATGTAAAGTTTGTTATCCTTTTTTTCCTTCTCGACTAAACAAGGCAAACGTCCTCATGGCTGAAAGTTCTGCCATAGAAGTTTTGATTTATGGGGCTCTGGGAAACCGATATTTTTACATCTTAAACATGATTTTGTTCTGCTTCCGGAAGGGAAGACCTTGGTTCAATTGTCGAATCGGCCAAATCAAACGCAGTGTTGCCATCGACTCGCCACCGATATAGCATTCATCAAGTATGTGACTGCGTTACCGTGATGCTAAGCAGCGGATGTGAGCTCTGAATACTCGCGCGACATGCTTCGGCGTAGTAAACGAATATAATAAAAAGGTTTGGTTTAGTTTTGGTAATATCTTGTGAAGTCAGCAAGTCTCGCATTTTACTTTAGTTCTAACCTAATTTTACGTTTTCATCATTGAGTAAACACTTGGATGTTGATTTTATTGATAGTAGCTTGTATCTATGACTTGCTTATACACATAAATTTGTGTAGCAATAATACATCCCTCGAAATAACGCTATTTCGCTTGTTTGGCGTCAAGTGAAAATATGCCTAGAAGTTTTGTGTCAGTCACTGAGTTAGCAAAACAATTTTTTTAACTATGAAAAATTTTTAGGTACTATAACAGCACAATGGCAATATGTTTGATCAAAAGCGATTGATTTTCTGCTGAGGGATTGCCATCATAACTGCAGGGTATATCTCTCATAAGTGTTGTCTCCCGAAAATGTTAGTTGAAGCGTTATTGGCTACGTGCTTCACCGGGTTAGAATTGTGAAGCTGCTAACCCGGCATGTCGTAAGAGGCGACTCTTGGGTACCCACCAATGGCAGTCCACCTTGTTGGTGGTGGGGCTACCAGTCTGTAATTTACATTTATGACTGGTTCAAAACGGGCTGCGGCTTTCCCCCTAGCCTAATTCAGTTAGGTTGACGGCATAAACCTGGATTTTCGTTCGTACCGTACCTCCATCCCAAGGAAGAGGAGGGGTAAACCTACTAACCAACCAACGTATTTGAAGAAATAATTGTCATAAATTCTATTTTTACATTACCTGATTTGTTTAAAAGTTTGTTGGAGCGAGGCCTATTTTTACCAGAACAGTTTAGCATCATTGAAAAATGTCATGTGCACTGTAAACACTTCCGCATAACAAATTGACATCACTAGCTGGTGTTAAGTTTGTTTTTCCTTGCAGCCTCAAGCACTTCATACGTAGTCGGAGAAGAGCTATTAAAAGCTTTGGTTAAAAAGGTTTTGGAAGTAAATGAAAATGTGAAGATTTTGACCGCCGTTGTGCAAAATCTGGCCAGCCAAAACAACAAACCGAGTTCACATACTCTAACCGATGAAATAAACTTCCCTTTAAGTACACCAGAAGAGTTGACGAAGTTAAAGAACAATTGGAAAAAATAAGACATGGAAGGAGATATTGATAAGCTGCAAGGATTGAATTGCAACATTTGAGCTTCATAGAGTCGAGATTTGATCAATTAGCATGCAATATCAAATATTGCAGGATGTCGTTCTTCGAAATATTGGTGGTCTTCGTATTAATGAATTCACCCGTTGTGTAATGTCATATGTTATGGTCAATAATTCGGCCATGCAATACAATTTGTTTGGTAGAAATAGAAAACGAGCCTTTACCCAATCCTGTTCGTTTGACATATTTTACAGTAAGTTTTATATACAGTATTATATTGTAGTTGTGTGCGATACACCGGTTCTGTTACCCCAGTATGCCTATCGAGCATAGTCGTGGAGACGTAAGTGGGAGCATTAAAGATCTGTTTGACTTTTGATTCCCACGTTATTGACTTTTATTTAATTAGTGTTTTGCTCTGGCTTCAAATTAGGCAGTCATGAAACCAAGGAGATGTAGCCAGATGGGTTTTGCCCCAATCTTATGTGTTTTCAATGACAGCAGCATGGTGCAAATGTAGCGCGTTGTGCAAGTGATCAAAATGATGCTGGTTTAACACCACAATTGAGCGTTTGGGCTGTTTTACCCTTGGGAAAATGCACTTAGCACTACTTTTCTTGGTTTTGTGGATTTTGTGGAACTCAATGCGGAGCCACCTGTAAAGTACGTGGTGAAGTAAAATTTTGCAGAGGTAAGGACATATCGTACTGCAACGATAACATTTTTCCTTTCTAAAGACAAATCAACAGCAACAATAAATTTTTTCTTTCCAAAGACAAATTATACAGCCAGGAACCATTTTTGAAAACTTTAAACCTGTTTTATGTGTGTAAATTTGAAAATTTTTACCCTAATTGGCATTAATATTTTTTTTCGAGATGCATACATCTTAATAAAAAAACACTTAGAAGTTATGTTTCCAATTGTTTGATCTGGATGTTGCAAACCAGAAATCGTTTCAAAATTACCAAAAATTGTACACGACTTTAGTTGCTTACTTAAAGATTTTAATTTTTTTCAGATGCTGTAAAAAGAAACAAACCCACATCGGCTTGTACCAAAAAAGACGTGGAAACTGCCCTCAAGGAAATCGCTTCTAGAATCACAAGACCGCAATGGCAAGAGAGCCATCCGCTCAAAGAAAGTATCTGATAAATGAATGTTCAAATATTTTTACTCAAGCCAAGCTTAATTCAACGCTTTCGCTCCATCAAATTCTCCAATGCTCGTTATGGAAGATTGTTCACTTGTTTTGGGTGCTCTTTAGCAATTGATTTGGCTTACGCGATTCACAAATAATCTCAGAAAAACATTGCACAGAGAATTTTTGGAAAATACAGACATAGTGTTACTTTGGGGGCTCGAAAATTCCGATTTTGTTTAACCTTCATAACTAGGCTCCCTAGACTAGAGAAAAGATTTTGGTGTCAAATAAATCGGAAACTCCGATTTTTCATGTATGTGCAAGAGGTTTTAGTGCTCTATCTCAAATTAAGTTATTTGAAAAAAAGTATTTACCTGGGGCCCAGTAATTTTGAGAAATTACAATTAATGCTGTGATCACGTTTTGATCACATAACTACTCAACATGTTTGTCTTTTAACAAATAAGTAAATTTTTGATAGAGATAGTGCTTTCTTGCCCCAATGTAGGAAACCGCGGTTTCTCGTTGATTTACTGACACTAAAATCATCTTCAATAGATGCTGTAGTTTTCAGATTAGAATAAATTCGAGCTTTCTTCCCCCTTCCCCAAAAAGATCTTTGTTTGCTTCCCGATATATCAAAACATCAATATTTTTCAAAAACTCTGCAGTGAGTTGTCCCTTCGAATTATATAAACTAAATTGATTTCGAAATAAGTCTAACACCCTACTCTTAATTCGCCGTCTTCGTTTTTCTACACCTTCTGTTGCGACTAACTTCAATTCGAGATTTTTGTATCTTGCAGTATATTAAATTCATTTTATTGCAAAGAGTTTGTGAGATGTCTAATTGGTGTACTTGTATTATTATTTGACAGGCGATTTTCGATATTTTAAATCAAGAAATTTGATTTGACATTGGTTGTAACTGCACGAGACTAGACTTTGGGTGATGGATGTCCTAATGGTATACTATTAACTTGAGAACCCATGCTGGCAACTCCCATTAATCGCAGCTTGACAGCAAAGGTGGGATTTACGTAGGGTGCCTAGTTAGTGCTAGGCAACTATCCCATAATTCCAACTGGGAACCATGTAAGCTGCCCAGTTAATGCTATTTAGACAAGGTGGTATGCAGCTATAGTCCGTATAGGCAGACAATTTGAGATGGAGCTGGGGTCCATGTGGGCAGCCCACACTAGACTTAGTTTTTGCCCGCGATCGTATTTTTGCGGTTACCAAATGGGAAGCCGACCTGGGGCTCAATAAGTTGCCCATATTGAGCGCAGCTGGGTCCCACTTATTTATGCTGATTGAGTAGAGTACGTCAAAATCAATGATACCTCGCTTACAAATTTTGTAGAGTTTGTTTTTAGAACCATATGCTTGATCACACAATATGGTCAAAAAAAGCTAGTTTCAGCAATTCTTTTTGCTTGCAAAAAATACGATTAAAACAAATTGCATAAATCAGAGTAGATCCACGACACACTTAAAAATATTACAAACAGTTTACTCGTACCTTTATTCGTTCCTAGTAGAACAATACAGCTAAAATTTCCTTGCAAATTGACGCATGCCTGATTGAAGTAGCATGGATTGTACAACCCACATTCATCAACGTCGACACAAACTGTTCCATCACCAGTGTAACCGGAATTGCATGTGCATTGAAAACTACCATGTGAATAGATGCATGTGGCTCTTGAATGACATGGATTTTGTGTATCACATTTATCAATGACACAAACGGTTCCATTACCAGTGTAACCGGAATTGCATGTGCATTGAAAACTACCATGTGAATTGATGCATGTGGCCCTTGAATGACATGGATTTTGTGTATCACATTCATCGATATCGTCACAAACGGTTCCATTACCAGTGTAACCGGAATTGCATGTGCATTGAAAACTACCATGTGAATTGATGCATGTGGCCCTTGAATGACATGGATTTTGAGTATCACATTCATCGATATCGTCACAAACGGTTCCATTACCAGAGTAGCCGGAATTACAGGTGCAATGGTATCCAATCGAAGTGTCTGTGCAGATAGCTTGCTTAGAACAGTTATGTTGAGAATTTTTTGAATCGCATTCGTCAATATCCAAATAAAATGATCTAAGTAATGTTGTTTGATGCAACAAATTGGTATCAGCCTTTGGAGTATCTTTATTTCAAATACAGCGAATTTATAAACTTTTTCATTGTTTGGTGATTTTTTCACATTTACTGATCAAAAATTGAAGTTTTTTGTGTTTCAATTTTTGTGAAAGTGTGGTGGCACTTGCCAGTATCGCTAACCACCATCCTCTTCAGATTCAAAATCCATGATTTGAAATAGAATGTAGCACTCAGAAAAAAGTGAAAGAAAGTATTAAATTAAAATAAGAAGCGACGAATATATTTTGTGCACTTAGTTCGAGTGAAACTTTAAAACACTCGTTTTTGTTGCTTCAAACAGAAACTTTGCAAACAGTACTCATCCATTTCGTGCGATGGGGTTCTGTTTTTGTACAGCAAAAATTGCTCTTTTTCCGGCTTTTTATAATGGTATGCAAGAGATCAGAGCAGTCAAATCAAATTGCTGAGGTTATTGCTGTCATATGTCTGATTTTGCTTTTGCGGTCAAGTCCATAAATGGACTTCAACATGTCAGCTTTGTCCAAGTATCCCATGTGTTAGTGATAGTCTGTTAATCTTACTACAAGCAATTTCAAGTGTTGTTGCATCTTTTCTTTTCTCGAAATGTTTTCCAATAAACTTGGATTAAGCATGTTGGAGCTTCATTTTGCAATTGACTACGCATTTCTGTTCATTCTCTAGTCAATATCACTTTGATTCAGGTCATTGTCTTTTTTCAATTCAAGAATATTCTTTCTCCATAATCAGATCACTCCGCAGTTTTCAACTTTTTTTCTTGAAAAGAGTAGGCCAAATGCACATTTGAGAAAAAATTATTAATCTGTAAGAATAAAATCTGCAACCTTTTACTCTCAGTAGGCAGCTTAGCTACTCCACGAAATTTTCACATAAATTCAAACCCATGTCTTTGCTTTTTTCTAGAGTGTATTGCAAATTAACAAATATATCCATTTTCATCTGCTCTAACCAAAACTTTATATCGTCTTTTTATTGGCATTTTCGGGAGGTATTGCTTGAAAGTGCTTCTGCCTTTGAATTTAATCATTGATTTGTCCACTAATATTCAGTTCGATTGTAGTAGTATAAAAACTGTTTATTCAACCTATCAATGAGAGGTCACAACCCATCGATGAGAGGTCGCGCAAGCTTCAAAATGTTGCTCAGTTCTAGAAGGTAGTGTACCGTTATCACTGACATGAAAATAAGAAAGCAGCCATTGGAATCTTTTGAGTGACAATGCATTTGAAATGCATGGAACTCTAATCAGAAGATCAATAATCTTTGTAGGATGGAAGTTTCTTAATTCTCATCAAAAACTTCAGAGCAATAAACGTTTTTATCTCTTTAACAGCAGTTGAAGTTAACGATTTTTGCCTTTGCGTTGCATATAGATTTGTTTGAAACTGCATAAGCTCATAGAGATGTTCTCCAAAATAGCTATTAAAAACTTATTTTCCGATAATTTATCTCAATTAACAGACTCAATAGCTGGTCCAACTTTTTTTGAGAATTGGTATTCAATAATATGTTCCTTTTTCTTTCTTTCAGGATGGCCTTAAATTTAAAGTTGTGTCTTTTTCGTCATTATCACTTTCTTCCTTATGGTTACCCTTTGCTATTTCAGCGATGTGGTGCTGCCCCTTTCCTATCTGTGCTTGTGGTATTAAGTTCTTAATTTGACCGCGCTATTGGTCTTGTTTACGGGGGAGCGACAAAAGCAGCTACCAGTATTGTTCTCTATAAATTCAGTTTTACCAATTGTTATTGTTATGGTTTTATGTTGATTTTTTTCTTAAACTTGGGATTTTATTACAATGCTGTAGACTGTATAGTATAGACATAAATACATTAACAGGCAGCATATCAGCATATGAAAAAATCTTTGCTTTTAAGCAGGGGTGTCAAACTTAATCAGTGCTGTGGGACACATTTACATACCTGGAGTTTAAGCGCCAGACTCTATTGAAAAAAATTTAAGCAGGCCAGACTGTATATCAGTGATCAACAAACTTTTTTGTCTGTCGGTACAGGAAACCAGTTGATCAAATTTCGCGGCACACGAGCCACGCAAATCTATTCCCATTAATGGCAAGTGGCATTATTTGAAGATCACCATTTCTACCGCCAGCGATCTACGGAAATCGTGTAATGCACTGTGGCCCGAAATGGTGCTGATCCCCCAAAAAAGATCATTACTTCTCTCGCCGTAACTGTTAAAACAAAGTCAGTGTGGAACGCCGGCGCAAGTATTTCCTTGCCATGTCGCGTTTTTTTTACAAGAACAAAGATTTGTTCGCGGCTGTGAGCTGCATGTTATCTAACGTTGCAATACTGCCGAAATTTATCAAAAATTATTTCGCGGGCCGGATTAAATTCGTTTGCGGTTCGGATAAAGCCCGCGGGTGGTACGTTTGACACCTTTGATTTATAAGATATATGAGGGTGTCATCGGAAGAGCCCCCGTCAGTAACGTCGGGATTGAGAATGTCAATTCAGCCGGCCAAGCCGAATACACTTATCAGACTCTTATGCGACCACTTCCCAAAAGTTTATGTGTTTTCTGCACATAAGATTTTCACGATTCTTTGCGCTCCTTTTTCTAACAGAACATTTCATTTCAAGAACCTGGCTATGCCTTAGGTCTATATGCTCCGTTCATTGCTGACATAAATCCAAGGGAGCCTTGCGTTTCTTGTAGCTTGGAAGTAGGGAACACATTTCTGATATTAAGCTATTTGCAATCAACATAGTAAAACTTTTTTCGTGTAGTGTGATTTCAGACAATGACACTGTTTTCTTTTGGTTTCCCCTTAAACTTTCTGAAGTCCTCGCTGACTAGCATTATGTAGCATGCTCTTTTCTTCATGCTTGAGGTGCCTTGGGGAATTAAAACAGTCCTTGCTTTTCCCCAAATGTTCGGTTTGATCCCGGTTGCTCTATAAAGCTATTGTAAAGCAAGATACCAATAATATGTTCCATGTGGTGCGATTTGACTCAGTGACGTTTTTAATTTAGATTTCCTCTCAAACTTTTTCAAGTCCCAGCTGGCTCGCATTATGATTCATGTTCGTTTTTCCTTGCTTAGATATGCTCATAGAAGTTAAATGAGTCCTTGCTTTTCCCAAATTTTCAGATTTGACCCGGTAGCTCTATAAAGCTATTATCAAGCAAAATAAAAAAAGATGTTTCTCAAAGTATGGTGAGATTTTACCCCGGCAGGCCATACTATTACCCGTGCCGATTTAAAACGTATCAATTAATGCAGCTGCACCAAGCTTCACCTTACAAACATTTATGAGAGCAACAACGAAATGTCTTCGTAGTAATAAGCCATAGTTCCTGCACATGTAATGGTGATCGTGTTGGTCTGTTAATGAAGACCGGAAGTATTCAAAACGAAAGAACGATGACTCAAACTACTGGCGCGATGGTGTAGTGGTGAGAGCGTCTGCATCGCAGTCGGTAGACCTGGGTTTATTCCCTAAGTCGAGCCATATCAAAGGACTTAAAAAAAATAGTATTCACAGCTTTCCTGCTTGGCGTTCGGCATCAAAAAGAGATAGTATGGAGAACAAGCCGGCAAGCTTGTTTGTTGTGTGCTTGGACAAGGCACTTAACGGGACGCCTCCACCTTTATATGGCAGACAGGTGGCCCACCAGTACTTCACCGGATTACAATTGTGAAGTTTCTAACCCAGCATGTCGTAGGAGACCCATCAGTGGCAGTCCGCCTTGTTGGTGGTGGGGCTACCAGTTACTCATGACCGGTTCGAAATGGGCTGCGATCTTTCCCCTAACCTAATTAATTAATCCCCTAATCAATTAGGTTGACGGCATGAACCTGAATTGCCGTTCATGCCGTATCTCCCATCCCTAGAAAGAGAAGAGGTAACCACAAACAAACAAACAAACAAACATGACGCAAACTACCATTCGTACTTTCTAAAAGTGTAAGAGGGGGGGGTGAAACATAGACAAAATTGATGGGGTCGCCCAAATGGTGGTCGTTTTGACAATTATAGAAATAAGGTATTTAGCGGTAGGCCTACTTGACAATTTGGTGGCCCCATTGCAAGGGAAATTGCTTCATCATTTAGATCATATGTAGCTTGACACTTACACTTTGTGCAAACGATAACAAAGGACCGTCTTTACCCCTTTGCCTTCTTTTTTTTGGGTGATCATCACATGTTTTGCTTGGAGTAGGCAACATATTAAAACTTATAGATTTTCGTTGATGAATCTTTTTGAATAATTTGATGGATAATGCCAAAAATCTATGATATCAAGAAAGAATAGACAAAATGTTCCAAAGTACTTAGTTTTTTTTAGAAATTACAGTTTAGTGAAGTGCATGCACCAAAATTTTGCACGTTTTTAACCGGTAGACTACATCTCATAAACATTAGAGACTTCAGTTTTTGATGAATGTTTTTGAAAACGTCGTCAGATAATGCAAAAGAACCATGGTGAGGAAAAGTGGTCAAAATTTACCAAAGAACAAACTGTGTCCAACAATTGCAAGTTTTAATTCGAATTACAGGGGTTGGTGTTAGCCTATTTAGATATTAAGTTAATTGATAGATATTAAGGCAACTTATAAGCTAACTAAAATCAGTTGATTAAATTACCACTTGCACGACCGTTTCGTTCCCATTAGAACTCTTCTGGTGTACTCAGGTATTAAGCCGACGATCACATAGATTACTTCATGCAGTTGATACCACTCCGCCATCGGTCCCATCAACTAACGCTGTAAATTTTAAGCTTATATATTGCACGCTTACTATAGCAAGCTTATTGCGATATAAGCCCTTGATTCCCAGCCAAGTAGTTCATGTGATCGTCGGTTCAATACCGACGAAACCGGTCATGGAAGTGCTATTTTAATCAACTGATTGCAGTTAACCTATAAGTTGCTTTAATATCTCGCAATTAATTTAATTGCAAATTTGTTTGGTCAAATAAGATAATTATTCAACTAAAAATAAAACATGATGTATGGCAACCAATTTTTGATAAGCCACTATAAATTAATCTTTGTAAACAAACTAAGTAATTCGAGTTACATATTGCTGGAAAGCAAATTTCCTAAGCTTTCAAAGAACAGTAATTGTTTGTACTATATTATAACGTTTTTTGTATTAAAGTTACCTGTTTCTACTGAGCATATCACTTTTTGTGAGGGGTAGAAAGTTACACCACCGGCCCTAAATTTAGTTTTTTCAGTATAAAAACTAATATTTACACACTATCGGATTTGCCTTGAAATAACCTTTGATTTGTTGAAAAAAGTTTGAAAATCAGTTGAGAAATGGGTCACAAATCAGTTTTTGAGTAAATTGATTTTGCAAAAAGAGTGCAATTTTTGAAAACATCTGCATACTATGATCTGCAGTAGCGAAAAATTTGCGTTAATCGTACCAGGCATATTACGACATCATAGACGCTGTTATAAGTGACCAAGAAGAAAAATGCTTAGAGTGCTTAAAGTGCTTAAGTAAAGAAGTGCTCGTAGTCTACCTAAATTTGTGCGAAGAAGAAATCTTTGCCGAATTCGAGTCGCTGCGGGCACAGCTTTTACATTATAGTGCCAGTTCTGTTGAACAACTCACTACTTTAAAAGCCCGACTCGCCGACCTTACTCATTTGTATTATGACTGCACGATAGATTCACGTGACTTCACAATGCACAAAGAGTACTTTCGTGCAATCAACAGCTTACGAAAGAATGATGATATCGTTATTACAAAACCTGACAAAGGCTCCGGCGTTATTCTTTTAAATAAAAGTCACTACGTCGATAAAACGAACAAGATACTTAATCGTCAAGCAAAAAAATACTTGGTCCGATCACCAGCAATGACAACACAGACAGCATTGAATCGCGCCTTCAGAAGCGGTTGCTTGACTTAGTCAAAGTCGATCTTATGCCGAAGTGGATATATGACCAACACGACCAACTGGATCGCAAAGACCTCGAATGTATGGTTTGCCGAAAACACACAAAGAAGGCACTCTGCTTCGTCCAATACTATCTATAACAGGTTCGTCCCATCGTGAACTTGGCAAATGGTTGGCTGGCCTGTTACATCCTGTGTTGGAGCGGTTTTTGTCACATTGCATATCAGATTCGCTTACGTTCGCTAAGGCCATGAAAAATCTTGACAGCGACCCTGATGTCTTCGTGTGTTCTTTTGATGTGTCCACCTGGTTCACCAACGTTACCCTTGATGAAACCATCAAAATCTGTTCAGAAGCCTTTATGACCAGTCTGATTCCCAACCAATCATTCCAAAAGACGTGTTTGTTGAATTGATGAAGAGCACTACATCCTCAGTTGAGTTTAGCTTCAATCAGAGACGTAGCAGCCGCCCCCCAAACCCCCCAATTGGGGGGGCCCAGGCCAACTTTGGGGGCCCAAGTTAGTCTGAAATTGCTTTTTGGCTACGTGACTATTTTCAGTTCAGCAGACTTGTTTACAACCGATTTAAACTGTAGGAAGAAATTGGCTTGTGACATCATAAGTGAATGCAACGTCATTTTATCTCGCAGAATCTAGAATATTTCGATTGATTTTCTGGTAGAATCTTGAATATTCGATTGACGTAACAATGCCGTTGTTACGCAACAATCATAGAATGGTCTGGAATTCTGTTTGGCTATAAATACCGGGACAATATATATACACTGCAGAGTGCAGATAAAGTATTTTATTGACATTGTATAGAATGAAACGTTCAAAACGTGGTGCTCAAAAGAGAAAAGAAGCAGCCACTGCTCGAGATGCTGTAGCGAAATTGCCCAAGATGACAGATTTTTTCAAGATTACTGAGCAGAGTAGACCTGGCACTAGTACCGAGAGGGATGAAGAAAACTATAGTGTACAAGAAAAAGAAGACTATGACGATCAGCATCAAAGTGATTGTGAATTTCCAGAAAATGTAAGTTGTGATTTACCTGCCAATACGCAACCTTCAATATCAAAAATATCTGAATCTCAATTTACCCCTATCCCTGATGACCCATGTAAATGGCCTGAAAGTATTTCTGATGCTCAACGATGTGATATAGTAAAGCGTGGACCACATCAACTAATAATGAATTTTCCATATAATAACACAACTCCAGGCGACGTTTTTCCTCCAACCATTATAAACGTGTGTTACCTAATGGTGAAAGTGTTTCACGGTCGTGGCTAGTTTATTCTGGGGAATCAGATCAAGTTTTTTGCTTTTGTTGTAAGCTATTTGGAAAAACACTAAGCCCCTTTTGTAGTGGTATAAATACATGGGAGGGTTTTTCGAAAAAACTGAAAGACCATGAAAACAGCATTTCCCACCAACAATGCTGCAGTCAATGGATGTTGCTAGCTGAAGGGATAAGAAATTCATCCACTATCGACAAACGCGAGATGAATATTTTTTTCAATGAAAGACGTTTTTGGAGAAATGTTTTAGAGAGACTTATCGACATTGCCTTGTTTCTATAGGAAAGGAATCTTGCTTTTAGAGGATCTGAAGAAGTCTTAGGATCTCCTCACAATGGAAATTTTCTGGGTATATTTGAGCTTTTGGCAAGAAGAGATCCGATCCTAAAAGAGCTTCAAGACAGAATCAAGAATAAAAACACTAAAGATCACTATTTGAGTCCTACCATACAAAATGAACTAATTGAATTGCTAGCGACAGAAGTTGAAAAAGAAAATTTACAGCAATTGAAATTGGCAAAATATTTTTCTATAATTTTCGACTGCACTCCAGATATGTCGCATCATGAACAAATGTCTGTCATTCTCCGTTATGTACTATGTAATGAAGAAGCTGCTGTTGTTAAAGAAACATTTTTTGGCTACTTGAGAATAAGTGACAGTACTGGGAAAGGCTTGTTGGACGCTTTCTTAGAAAAAGCGACCGAACTGCAACTCGAATTGTCTGATTGTCGAGGTCAGTCATATGATAATGGTGCTAACATGAAAGGAAAACATTCTGGGGTCCAAGCAAGAATGCTAGACATCAATCCCAAAGCTGTTTACGTGCCCTATGCAAACCATACCCTTAACTTAGTTGTTGTTGACAGTGCTAATTCATCGACGGAAGCATTGACATTTTTTGGAGTACTTACAAGGTTGTATGTGCTGTTTTCTTCCTCTGCTCAGCGTTAGGAAATTTTGAAGAAACATGTGGAGCTGTCCATAAAGTCACAATCTGATACTCGTTGGGAAAGCAGAATTAAATGCATCAAACCTCTTCGATACAATTTAAAAGAGGTGTTGCTGGCACTGAAAGACTTGGAAGCCATTTCCATAGAAAGAAAAGATGGAAGAGCTGCCTCAGAAACAAAATCGTTGATAGCTCATTTATCAAAATGGAGTTTTCTTTTGTCGGTGTTTATTTGGTATGATATCCTATTCCAAGTCAATAAAGCAAGTAAGATTCTTCAATTGCATGGAGTCTCCCTTCATACAATGGAAACGGAAATCCAGGCAACTGAAAAGTTTTTGCAAAACTATCGCACAACGGGTTATGACAGTGCCGCAACATCTGCTGTTGAAATAGCACAGGAATTGGATATTGATCCATCTTTTCCTCCGTCAAGAAGTGGAAAGAAAAGAAGATTGTTTGATTACCAAGGTCAAGAGGAACAACGAGCTACTCCTGAACTGAAATTTAAAAGCAACTTTTTCTATCCATTAGTAGACCAGGCTATTATGTCAATAAAGGAGCGCTTTAATTTGTTACGTGAGGTTTCTTCCGCCTTTTCGTTTTTGTACACACGAGACAAACGTTTGCTTGTGCAACAAGAAAATGCTCTTCTTACTTGCTGTAAAGAGTTCCAAAAAAAGTTCGGTGACATTGATTCTGATGAAATGAGCGCTGAGCTACAGCGGTTTGTTTTAATTTTACAAAAAAAACGCAATCTCAATACGGCTCAAGACTTTCTGAACTATCTTCTAAAGACTCATTTATTTGAATTGTATCCGAATGTGTACATCGCACTTCGAATTTTACTAACTTGCCCCGTGACTGTTGCCAGCGCTGAAAGAAGCTTCAGCAAATTGAAACTGATCAAAACTTTTAATAGAACGTCTATGACAGACAGTAGACTATCTTCATTAGCCATGTTGTCAATCGAAAATGACTGCGCCCGATCTCTTGATTATGACAATGTCATAACAGCATTTGCGAACAAAAAGGTTCGCTCCAGACTATTTAAATGATACTGTGTTTTTATAACTTTTTCATGTTTTTCAGTGTCATTGCTTTCGTTTCGCAGTGTCTGCATAAATGTCCTACTGAACTCTGGCATCGGTGCCGAATTTTTTATGACTTGCACCTTCGGTATCGGCATGCTTTATTCTGACATTAGCCTGTTTACTTATGTACAAATTGTGGTGTATTTTCTTAATGCAGCTTTTCAATTTTACACCTCTAAAGTGATATGACCTGTGCACAGGGGCTCTTGCGCTTACTTTGGGGGGGGGCCCGAAGTTGGAGTGCTACGGGACTGGTTATATGTTTATTTTAATGCTATTTTATGCTCTAATCTGTGACGCATGTTTGAAATACAAAAGCAATTTTTGCTTGTTGTTATCAAGGTCGTGATTAGTAAACTTGCCGGCTGTGTTGAATAGCGCAATGAATGTATTACTTGTGACTAGGAAACTGAGATGAGCATTCAGAGTTGCATGCAATATGGCCAAGTAGATTCAAGTTTTGCTGAAGCTTATGTTTTGGGCTCTACGCATGGCTTGCGTCAGTTGCAACTACATGTGTGGATGACGGTTTTATAGGACACTTACACCCCAATAACATACATCTGGCTAGGGGTAGGATTGGGCACTCTAACCCTTACCCTAACCCTTACCCTAACCCTAACCCTAACCCTAATTCTAACCCTAACCCTAACCCAAGATACCGGGTGCGGGAGGTAAGTGCCCGGGGGCACTGGGCTGATACCGTGGATGACTGCGAAGTTGAATACAATAGAACTTTGTAGTTTTTAAAACTCTCCGTTTCTCTTGTTTTTGATGAATTCAAAAAGTTCTCATCAACAAACTTTGCCATCATGTTTTCGATTGTTTTGAAATTCATGATTACAAATAATTTAAAATTTCTAACTGAGGGTTAAGCAGATAACAAATAATTTGAAACTTTCAACTGAGAGTCAGGCAGATAAACTGCACTCTGAACAATAACAGTGGTCTGCAACTTTTTTGAGGTTTAATAACTTTAGCTGTTTCTTAGGCAATTGTTACTGCTGATTCGAAAAATGCAAGCAGTTTTGCTCTATCGGGTATATTTTTTTACAAACCCACTTTTTATATAGCATATTCAAAAACTAACACATTTTTGTGTCAGTATTGCCTAGTTGCTAGTCAACATGTTTGAGGTACATTATTTGCGTTGAAAATGGCACCAGTTGAGGGCCGAAACGTTCGTAGTATGTTTTTAACAAGTTGTTTGGCTGTTATTTTTGGATTAAAGTTAACAGCATTGTTTTTTGTAGGCGAACATTGAGCAGGTGTTTTATGATATCACAAATTTCCTAAAGATTTACATCAAAATATCAAATTTTGGTTGTGCGATGTCACAAATGACCAACGTAAATTGCGTTGTTGCTGTTGTTAGTCTTTTGTTTTAGATTTTGAAGGATTTTGGTCAAGAGTTAATTACCGGTTGGTAGCTTGGTAAGGGTGTTGTACTAAATAAGCCTAGTAGTAGACATAGTACAGTCATAGTTTCTAACCTCTACCACTATATCCTAACCCCCGATACTATTATCTAACGTTAACACTAGCTTTTACCCTAAATGCCTTTACTATGCCTGTTTAATACTACCGGTGTATAACTGATTGGTAGGTAGGTGATGTTATTAGCAACTAAAAAGTCGGTTTTTATGGTTTGATATTGAGAGATATTTTCTTAAGCGTAACGTTTGTTAAATCGTAACTTTAGTTTAGACAACATGCTTCAGTTTGCGCTTTGTGCACGATTAGAAAAATTATATATAGCTTATTGAGATAAACAGATTTACTGGTTTAAGAATTAGCCTATAATTAGGAAATGTAAAAATAAACCTGACCGATTTTGTTATATTTGTAGAAAAGTTACACTCTCTGACCGCGAAGCCATCCTTCGTGAAAAAATTCTATCATGCTTATTTTGGAATAAAACTGGGTGAGCAGGATAAATTGTTTGCTCCGTACAGTTGTTGCGAAGTACGTGTGGAAAACTTGAGAAGGTGTAGCAAAGGAAAGATGAAGAAGCTTCCGTTTAGTGTGCCAATGATATGGAAAGAGAGGGCAAAAATCTCCTGGCAGATTGCTGTTTTTGCATGACAAACTTGCAAGGTTTTTTTAGTATATCTGTTCTTTGTTCAGGTTGAAATGCTATAATTTAATTTTAACACTCTTTATTTGCAGGTATAAATCAAAAAAACAAGCATTGTTTGAAATATCCCAATGTTCCGTCTGCCATTAAGCCACTTCCACATGGACCTGGAATTCCCATTTCTAATCTTCCTCGAGGCTTTCTGAGTTTGAGTCTTCGTCGTTTACATATGATAAGTGTGCAAATGATCTTTGGGATCAACTTATCTGAGATGAACCAAATTACAAGCAACCAAACTTTCTAGCTCAAGCTCAGCTAAATGATTTGATTTGAGATTTGTATCTGTCAAAAGAATCAGCTCAGCTATTGGGATCTCGACTCCGTGAAACAACCTATTAGCTCCACAAACTACATTTTATTGGTACCGAAATCGAGATGACGAGTTTAGAAAGTATTTTACAAGGGATGCGCAGCGGTGGCTTGTGTACTGCAATGATGTTAGTGGGCTTGTAGAAGCTTTAGGCATAGAATACAAGGCAGTAGAATGGAGATTGTTTTTGGATTCTTCTGTCAAAAGCATGAAAGCGGTTCTTCTACTCATTGGCAACAAAGTTGCTTCGGTTCCCATTGCTCATTCAGTTGTTTTTAAAGAATCCTACTTAGATATGAAATATTTACTTGATGCTCTGTGCTACAATCTTCTCCAGTGGAAGGTTTGTGTTGATCTGAAAATAATATCCATGCTCCTTGGTTTTCAAGGTGGTTATACAAAATATTCTCGCTTTTTATATCTGTGGGATTCCAGAGCTTATGACCGACATTATTTACAGAAAGAATGGCGAGCTGGAGGCACTTTAACACCTGGTAGATGCAATGTAAAATCAAGCTTGCTGGATGATTCAAAAAACGTCTTACTTCCTCCTTTACATATAAAACTTGGTTTAATTAAAAATTTTGTCAAAGTCATAAATAAAGGCAACCCGTTGTTCAAATTTTTCCAGTCTGAATTTCCAGCTGTGAGTGATGCTAAACTTGGAGCAGGTGTGTTTAATGGGCCTCAAATACGTGAATCAATGAAAGATGCTACTTTTGATGAAGTTTTAACTGAAGCAAAAAAAGAGCATGGGAATCTTTAAAAAATGTTTCCACTAAATTTCTTGGAAAAAAACGTAGTCAAGATATGAAGATATGGTTTATGAATTAATGCACAATTTTCAAGCGTTGGGAGCGAGAACGTCTACTAAGATGCATTTCCTAAATTCTCATCTGGATTACTTCCCAGAAAACTGCCGTGATTCTAGTGAAGAGCAAGGTGAACGTTATCACCAAGACATTTGTATGATGGAAGAACGATATCAAGGCCGTTGGGACATTAATATGTTAGCTGACTATTGCTGGTGCCTCAAAAAGATATCCCTATTACTTAGCATAAAAGAAAAGCTTTAAAACGCCTCTTTATTGGTGTTTAAGTCGCTTTTTGTTTACATGCATTTATATTTTAACCAACTATGAAATTTTACTGAGAAAGTGATATTTGGTATAAACGTATAGCATACTAGATAGTTGTTCTAACATAAATTTTTAAAAAAATTAAAATTCCCTTAGCAAGATAATTTGACCTGATTGAACAAAACTGATTGCATATTTAAATTCTACGCGAAAAAATGATTTGAAAACTGCTAAAAAACTTTCAACCTCTGAGAAAAAATTTAAACTCAGACCAGAGTAATTTATTCATTAAATATTACAATCGTCAATGTTGCTATGATTTTTCAAGGCTACCTAACAGTCACTAATTTATTTACAATTTCTGTAGTCACTGTGGTTCTCAATTGCTTTGATTTTTTGTATATCGTCAAAGGGGTTATTTGGAATGCTGGTTTCAGGAGATTGTGTGTCTGAAGTATGAAACATTTTACTATTGATGTATTTCTGAGGAAACAATGAAAGATATATATTGCAAGAAGGGTATTAATATCTTTGGTATTTGATTATTTGTAATTTGCTATAGACTTTAAACTTAGTTATTTTGGAGGAAGCGCGGGGGCATTAGTCCAAACCACGAGATCGTAGTTCAAGCTTGGGAAATGTAGCACCTTGGCAAGAAAAGAATGGTCGAAGCAAGAGCGTCGGATAGAATAAAAGTGAGCTGCACGATGAAAAAAGAGGAGTCAATGGAGAAAGAGAAAGACAAGCAAGAAGAACTACCCTGCAGAAATTACCAGTGAGCATAAGTGGGTGAGCGGTCTTAAATCTCTTTTTGAGGAACTAGAAATCCTTGTTTTCACGCTGTGGCTAGCGAAATTATAAAATAAGAAAAGTGGACGATAGACAAAGAGTCTTCCCATATGAAGACTGCAAAATAGATTTGGAAGATTTGCGAAGAAGGTAGACAAATCTCAGGAAATAGAAGAGCAATACATAAGGACAAAAAGTAGTCGGTGATGGGGCGACTGGCCATTCGGTGAAAACGTTTCAACTTTGTTTCGCAGAAGAGAAGAACCACCCGTATAAACAACAAGTGAAAACGAGCCTTTGCAAGGCTTCACAATAAAAGCTAGGGAGTTTTGGAAGAGGTTTCAAGAGAACACAAAAATATGAGGCCCATAGAAAAGATAGACTTCAATTTTTCCCGGATTGAGAGGAGGACAACAGAGCTGAGCTTCAATTAAACCAGGGCTATTGGTAGTTGAGTAGTCTCCGCAGCAGCAGGCACAGAGGAGAATGACGCAATGCTGGCCAGGTTGTCAGCATAAAGAGAGCAGGTCACAAAGAATAAAGAAGAAGTAAGAAAATTATTGATGAAAGAGAGAACAGACCAGAACCAAAAATAGATCATTGCTAGAAAACTAGGCATACTTGAAAAATCGCTCGTTGTAAAATTGATATAACTCGTGAGCGCTTATGCCAGAAAAGAAAAGTTGGGTTTACCAAACAAAACAACGAAAGCCAGCAAAAATGAGCTTGTGAGAAAGATCCGAGTGCCAGCTAGAGTCGTATTGTTGCGCAATTTTTGCACCTGTTTGAATTTTAAAAGGAAATTTTAAAATTTGTTAACTTTGTTCTTTACCAAAAGCTAATAATCAAGCTTTTTGGATAAACTATTTGAAACTGCTTGTTTTGCCTATCAAGGACTATTTTTGTAATTTACTAGCAAATTCCTTATTGTTGAAATTGCTGTTGCAGTCCCTTTTCAATTTGAAGGATCTTTTGGGAGATCAACTATACATAATCAAAATTTGTGGTGTTTATTTTTGGAGAGCAGCACATTACCAAAGTTCCCTTTTTTTTGAGACTTGTCTGCTTTTTTTGCAAATTATCTGGACTTGTTTCTTTGTTTTCTTATGGGCGAGCCCTTTGTTTACTATCTTCTTTGCTTGTTAAGAAACACAAAATTAGATTTTAGGAAGTTGACCTTCAAAATAAAATCTTCTTTTACAAAAGAAAATCATGGAATGCGAGGACAACTTTTACTGAAAACTTAGTGTATTTCTTTTCAAAAAAATTTGACCTCCTCAAAGGAAAAAGTTTTCAAATGAAAAATCATAGAAAGTTTTGCAAATTTTCTCAAAATGACAGCTAATCACAAAATGTGCACAACAAGCCTTCCAAATCTAGTATTAAACATTAGTCAACGGCTTTAAACAAGTGAATCAACTAAAAGTAGATTTTGTAAACAAGTAGATCAAATTTTCAATTACAACCGGGCCTTGTAAGCACTTAATTACAATTTTAGGCGTATTTTTTTAGAGTTGCCCACCAAAGACTTTTTGAACGCATTATTTAAATTCTAATTTTTAGTTTTGCAAAAGCAACTATTTCAGTGCTTCAGGAGTAGCAGCTCTAAAAATCAACCAAATGTTTTTCGAGTTTATTTCTCACCCGAACTTGTAGTCCCGTAATTGAATAATTGTTTGAAATATTTTATTGCAACACGTTATAATCTTTAAATCTGTCATTAACTTTTAGTTTGGCAGAATTCTTTTGCCTACGGTGAATGTGGCAGAGAGGTGACCAGATCAAACAACTTGATTATTCGTCGCATTGGCTCAGTCTGACTAAAGACTAACAAATAAAGCTTGAGCGCTTGTGCGTAAATAAACAGACGTAAAAGAATATTTAATGTTTGATCATGTATAATTGTACATCAAATTGATTGATTGATGCTTCTGTACTCAGTTTAGAATTTAATGCCTATTTAGCATAAACCTGTGTTTTTTATTCATTTTGAGCAGCTGAGTTTTGGTTTTAGAATAATTGAAAAGAAATATAAATATGGCAGCCAATTTTAGTGTCTCTAGATGTTTTTTGTGATATAAAATTAGGAATAGATTTATGATTATTTCATCTATTTAAATTGTTAACGATTTACTACAGCCAGTTCTTATCATAAGGAATGAATTGATTATGTTGAGTTTTAGATAGAGGTCAGCAAGTTGGCCCTCTTAAACTCGTTGGTTCATGCCCCCTTGGGAAAAACCAATAATGCTTATAAATATACTCTGACTTGGTCTTATCTGTTAATAATTTAATAAATAAATGTTTATCGTACTTTTGACACAAAGTGGCAAATAATTTTTTTCATCAGGTTTTGAAACGGAACAGGAAGCAAAAACCATTAACAGTTCGGTTTCTAATGGTGATCTGTTCAAAGCCAGTACTGCCAAACAGCTTTTGTCTGGTGGAATAACTTCTGTTGAATTCGTGTAATTCTTAAAATACTTCGTAAAGTTGGTTCTACCAGTTCCCCATTTCCAACTAGAATAGTTAAATTCTTGCTTCGAAGAGGGTTTGATCCAAAAAAGCTTTTTATTTTGGAACTCCGTATTCACATAAAAATGGGCATCTAAAAACAGTTACGTTTGAAACAGAAAACAAAGCAGTTAAAAATTTATTTGCAAAAATGATGATGAAAATGTTTGAAAGGAGAGACAGGCTTATCAAAGTGCTAGCTAAGGCATATGCCATGCGCGGAACAGTTGCTCTGCACGAAATATGATAAAAAAGTTTATAAGAGATGCGCAAAAAGGAGAGAGTGTCTGTTAGCTGTGCAAATATTTTGATGGAGAAAAATGTGTTATTCACATGCTGTAAAAGCAGCCAAGGAATCGCCTAGTCACGACAGATGGAGATAGTACAGGATTTCTGTTTCGCCCAAGCGGGGTACAAGTTGGATGCCAAGGAATGGCAGCAATGTGAGCAAAAACTAAAATTTCGAGAATGCGTTAAGATGCCTAAAGGAAAAAGGCTTTTGTTGTAGAAAGAAGAAACAGATTGTCAGAGTTGTGTAGAATCGGAAATGTTGTATGTAAAAAAAACAAGACATTTAAGGAGGAAAAAGGAAATGGCGATTTTGAAAAGAATGGAGAGAGCAATATGAGGTTTAACGTTGATTGAAAAAGTATAATTGCCAATTTATTTTCAATTTTGTCGAAGTAGTAAAATAATGATCAAACTTTTTTTGGTGAAGTCGAAGGAACCAGCTAAACCGATATTTTTAGCTCCAACGTCGCTTGCGAGGATTCAGTTTGCGACACCGGCAGAGCCTGCAAGTTGTTTAATACATTTTTCTCGTGTTTTCCCTTTGATTTTGCGCTTTTTGCTGATTTAAATCAGATTCTAGTTCACTGGTCGGCTCACTATTCTCGTAGAGGCTTGCATTCATTTTCAATAGTTTCAAACATCAATTGAATTCACTTTCAATCTGTAGACCCATTCAGCACTGTAGAGACAGAAGTATAGAACAGTCTTAAAAAATTAATCAGTTAAAGACCTTGTGGGGAGGAATCATCTTTTTGAAAGTGAATATTTATAATCTTGATCAAACCTTTATTTAAATCGATGGCTTTTATTGCTTTTTTGAGGTGATAACTTTTTTTTGACATCAACATTGAAAAAATCGTTTAATTTCTTAACTTCATGGTCATCGATGTTACCAACTACGTGGCCCTCCATTGCAAACTGCGTGGTCCCACTAAAAAGTGTCAATAGACCCACAAACCGATGGCGGCTCATAGTTTACCAAAGAGCGTCTAGTTTATTTATTATATTTGTTTTTTTTCCATTATGTTTATGGTGGGTGGGAGCTGCTTTAGGTTCTCGTCGTCCACCCTGAGCAGTTAGTAAACTGGAGAAATTTGCAGTAACTCGATAACTTTATCTCATCTCTTCTCATTACGCTTTATGAATCAATAAGTAACTGATACTGTGTCAGGAAGCTGTGAAAGACAACGATGCCTAGCATCAAGTCAAGCGAAACCGTCTTTTTTAGGACGAGAATCATCTGATTCTGGCCACGAACCGACCTCAAACAAATTCTCTTTCACTATTCTCTAAATCAATATCGAAGGCTGAACAGCTTCTAAAAAGGAAGTCCTCTAAAAAATTGCTACTGACAAAAATGTAATGGTTGTACTTGTCCAAGAAACCCACCAAAATAACTCTCAGAACGGATGCTTACTTCCAACCAACTAATCAATTTCATAATGAAATTACTGTACACTAGGTCCTTCACCTTGTTCACAAGTAATAGACAAAAAACCGGCTCTTTGGACTGAAAAATGGCGAAGCCCAACGATCTGTTCTGACCCCTACTTTATGTAGCATCTACACAGCTGATTTCCCGAAAACATCTGGCGACTGCTTCATGTATGCAGTCGACGTAGCCATCACCTATTCCTCATCAAGTATTGCCAAAGTCGAAGAAAATCTATCTGCTGATATGAAGACAATATGCTAGTAACTATATGACTGGCACTTAAAGCTTTCCCAATAAAAAGTGGTGTCATCTCTGTTTCACTTTAAGAATCATCTGGCCTCAAAATCCATTAAAGTAAACTTGGACTCTAGCACAATCCTGAACAATGAGCGGTATCTTACATACCTTGAAATCACCCTGGACCGGAATCTAACACACCAAAACTACTTGCACAAACTGAAACAAAAAGTTTCTACCCGAGTGGCACTGGTGAGAAAACTGTCGGGAACTAACTGGGATACTCATTTGACACTTTACAAACCTCCGCTACTGCACTTGTCTTTTCACCTGTTGATTATTGTGCCCCTGTCTGGTGCCAAAGTATCACACAGAAACACTAGACGCATCTTTAAATAAAGCAATGCGGATTGTTTCAGGCTGCGTCTGGCCCACTCCTTTGAATTTCTTACTACCTCTCTTGGGAATACGGTCACCAAGCTGTCGACAGAAAAAAATTCTGTAAACGCTTTTACTGCAAAGCAGATAACACTGACCATCTTCTACATAACACTCTCCCAAAAGGCTTAAATCTCGCAAATCTCTTCGTTCATTTTTGGGATCATTACAAGGTTATGACTTCCAGCAAGAACCAATACCACATAAACTGCAACCACACATTCAAGAGTAGTCAAACAAACCCCTAGGACATGGCCTACCTCGAAAAACCTGGGTTCAAATAAATAGATTGCGCACTGAAATTGGAAAATTTGGTGACTCAATGACGAAATGGTGATTTGGTGATGACAATTTATGCTAATGTGGAGAATCCCAAACTGCATACCACATTGTCAATGACTACAAATCAACAGGACCTCCATGCAACCTAACAAATGTTGACAACCCTATGCTCATGCGATAACTGATGAACTGCAACTTTTGATGAGACTGTCATACGAACGAATGAATAGTTATGGTATCCTAACATAATCAGGAGAACAGTAGCCTTGACAAAGGAATTTAAAGGATGTTGCGTTCTGCTTATCTCAACTTCAACTCTGCAGATAGAATCTCGCAAACATATATTAAATAAAATAACAAAGCCAGGTTGGTTAGAATTTATTCAACTTAAACACATGATATCTGAAAATGTAAATCAGATAGATATAATGAAACAATAAGAAATTAACAAAATTGTTAGGTTGAAATACAACCATACACAACGATAAATAACTCTGAATTCATATATTAAGCGCTACCGCAACTAAAAATACCAAAAATTGCTGCCAGGTGCTTTAGGTAAGCATTTAGAACAAACTGTAAGCTTAGCAACGCTCAGAAATTATCAAGCTCTTACAAGTCACAAACTAGTAACGCACTACAAATTTACGTGTATGTACATATTTTTCATTAGAGGGTATCTGACGATTTGAGATTTCTTTGGGGCCCGAAATCAATTTGGAGACCGGTGTAAGGTTTGACTGGGTAATCAGGAGGGCATTTTTCCATTAGAGGGTATCTACCATTTTGAGATTTGTTTGGGGCCCAAAATCAATTTATTGCGGAAAGTAATACATTCATTTTCTCGAAGCTTTTCGTCTGACTCGTCTTCAGGAGAAATACGTCAGAATGAAAAAGATAGAAGTGTTGCTCGCTTATATAGAGAAATACTCGATAGTGATTGGTCGATGGGTCGACCAATGAAAAAAGAGGAAACTAATGTGAAATTTTTAAGCTGTATACGAATTCTTTTTGCTTACACAAATTTGGTTTAGATGTTTTGATATAAGTAGCTTCAAGAGTTAAAAGATGGAAAGCTGTTCGGCCATGTGCAAGTATGGAAAATTTATCATCTGAATAGTTTTGTGCGCATAATTGGTTATGTAGGAGATGTTGTCCAATCGCTGATGAAGAAATTTCGGTGTTGAGGGATTTGATTGGTTTACAGGAACGGGACAATGAGGTTCGATCTTGAAAAGTGTGCACACCTCGAACAGATTTCGGCACATGCTGCGTGATTCTCTGCTGCAATCTTTGGGAAGTACGGCCCACGTACCGACTATCGCAGTGGCACAGGTATTGGTAAACAATATTGCTTTTGTGAGAAGCAGGCAGTACATCTTTCGTGGTTGCAGGGAGAAGCTGTCTGGTGGTAAAGACAATTCGCGGTTCGACAGCAAAGTAACAACGTTTAACGGCTGTTTTGATTTGCGTTTCGAACGTCGTCGAAACGTTTCCAAGCCAAGGTAAGTGTAAATAGACTGGGCATTTCTTTGGACCTGACGGAATAGGTTTGAAGAACTGAATGATAACAAAAAGAAAAATCATTCAGTTCTTCAAACCTATTCCGTCAGGTCCAAAGAAATGCCCAGTCTATTTACACTTACCTTGGCTTGGAAACGTTTCGACGACGTTCGAAACGCAAATCAAAACAGCCGTTAAACGTTGTTACTTTGCTGTCGAACCGCGAATTGTCTTTACCACCAGACAGCTTCTCCCTGCAACCACGAAAGATGTACTGCCTGCTTCTCACAAAAGCAATATTGTTTACCAATACCTGTGCCACTGCGATAGTCGGTACGTGGGCCGTACTTCCCAAAGATTGCAGCAGAGAATCACGCAGCATGTGCCGAAATCTGTTCGAGGTGTGCACACTTTTCAAGATCGAACCTCATTGTCCCGTTCCTGTAAACCAATCAAATCCCTCAACACCGAAATTTCTTCATCAGCGATTGGACAACATCTCCTACATAACCAATTATGCGCACAAAACTATTCAGATGATAAATTTTCCATACTTGCACATGGCCGAACAGCTTTCCATCTTTTAACTCTTGAAGCTACTTATATCAAAACATCTAAACCAAATTTGTGTAAGCAAAAAGAATTCGTATACAGCTTAAAAATTTCACATTAGTTTCCTCTTTTTTCATTGGTCGACCCATCGACCAATCACTATCGAGTATTTCTCTATATAAGCGAGCAACACTTCTATCTTTTTCATTCTGACGTATTTCTCCTGAAGACGAGTCAGACGAAAAGCTTCGAGAAAATGAATGTATTACTTTCCGCAATATTCAAGTTTTGTACCACCAATCAACTCTTCAAAATCAATTTAGGAGAGTGGTGTAAGGTTTGGTGGGGTAATCAGCGGGCATCTCAATTGTTCCATTACGTCGAAGTAAGCTCTCAGTTGTTGTGAGTTTTCATTAGACATTAATATAATTCACATTGCATTTATTTACAATTGCGCTAGATCATGAGGTTAATGGAAACTGTCGTTTTATTAAGACAAAATACTCAAGCCTACTCATAACAACTGAAAATTTAGACTAGCCTACTTCGACGTTTACGTTGGAACAGTATTTCATTTTGGGATAAAAGTAAAAGCAAGGAGTTTTTTTTTGGAAGGGTAAACCCAATAAATTAAAATGATGTAGTAAGATTTGTAGCGGTAGGCGGTTATGGGATTGGACCCTAACTATATAGCATCGACTTGTTCCATAACCAGTTTTTATTTTAGAAATACAGCACAATAGTTTTACCAAATACGCAAAGTGACAAGTCGCAACGTAATGCAAATATACAGTATGTATCCACTAGCAAAGGGCGTGTGTGAGAGCACGGTAAAACCGTAAATAATAGTAGGAAAGGATTTTGTTAAATATTGAAAGACACAGAGGCGAACAAAATATGAGGGAGTAGTTCATAGTGTGACTGAATTTTGTTCTCATGCTTGAAAGTTGATATAGCAAGGTGGAAAATGCTATGCGTGCAATGTGAAAATGCAAAATGCAATCGTGAGTGCAGTAAGTTATTAAATTTAAACTTTTTCTAGCCCAATGAACGTATAACTTCAAATCACTATTTCCATGGAATGCTATGCAATATGTCACTACATTTCTCAGAAAACATGCCAACATATCGCTACTGTTGCGCAATGGCAGGCATCTGGCTGTGTAGTCTGGTTTAAAATAAGTGCACTCCGTGCGGCGACTATTCACTGCTATCATGATAGCTACTGAACTTGGATGGCGTTCCGCAAATAAAGTCAAGTGTTGTTGGCGATTTTCTACTTGTGGTTTGTAGGTGAAGTTGCTGAGGTTGCTACAAAATTCCCCCCTTCAAGTATGCACAGCTGGCGGAGACATGCATAGAAACGGAGGAGGTTGCTGACGTCGCAACATGTCTTCCTCGCCAACGTTAAAAAAGAGTGAAACTTGCCGGCCGAAGTAGGTAAGATTCCCGCCAAGACCTCAATTGGAAGGTGTACTTGGCATTAGGGCTCGGCGACTCGAAGATGGCATGTGCTGCTTGACTGAAGACGCTGCCTTCCAACTGCATCGGAGCAGATGTAGCTTCTTCGTGGGGTCACCATTTTTGCGCAATGGCAGGCATCTGACTGTGGTCCGGCTAAAAATGAGTGCACGATGTGTGGCGACTAGTCACTTCTATCATGATAGCCATTAAACATAGATGGCATTCCGTATGTAAAGCCAAGTGTTGTTGGCGACTTTCTACTTATGGTTGGTAGTTGAAGTTGCTACACTACATTCTTTGGAATACCAGCCAGCTTATCGCTACAGGATAAAATGTAAAAAAAAGTTAAAACCACTGCGCTAAAATAGGATTGCAGCAATTCTTGATGATTCAATTCCCTTAATCTTGGCCTTTCTACCAGTATCACTTTCATAATCAGGTGGTCATGATCCTATGCCGCAGTACGGTTGCAAAGCAACAAAACGAACCTCACATCTTTTTGTTCGTATTGTACGAAAGTGAGATACAACCGCAACATCAACTGGAATGACTATATTACTAACACAGAAATCCGCAAACTTTGAGCAACAATTTCCATAAATATATTCCACTGGTTTACACAAAAATTCTGGCATTGACTTTTGCAACTGATTTTGCGACTTGATGATTTGTTGTCGCTGATTTCAAATCTTTAATCAGTTTTTTTTGGCACATCAAAATTTTGAGATACAAAATTCTCACTTACAATGCAAAATTCAGAAGTTTGCTCAGTGGAATTATCCAAACAAGTCAATATTCAAATATAATGTCTTGTATTGCAGTTGCTAAATGAATCTTCATCAAGACTAGCAATAATTTTAAACAAAACAATCACCATAGCGTAATATAGTGCAAGCAAAACTACACCAATAATAACTGACAGAACGTATCAAGATACTTTTTTTGTGTTGCCATCATGATAAATTTTTTCACTAAAAAAAATATAAAACACTACTTGCAGTTTAAATACAAATTGCGGACCAACGAATTTTCTCTTTGTAGACTTTCTTTTGTAGGAAGCCTCTGGGACATTCGGTCTCTTTTTAAACTCCAGCAATAGTCCGCCATTACGTGGCTGTATCGACCTTTGTAGCGTTCGCCGATTGTTTTAATATCTTGATGAAATCGTTCTCCTTGTTCTTTACCTACGCTAGCACGGTTTTGAGGAAATTTGTCTGCATGACTTTTCAAATAGTGGAGTTTGATACTCACGTTACGACCTATTTCTTTAAAGCTCGACAGTAACTCTTGGCAGGTCTTTGTAATTTTCAGCTTTGTTATTTCCTAAGAAATTTTTGTTCACTTCTGTAAGAGCTTTTCAAGCTCGAGTTTTTTGAAAGTCATCAAGGCCACAAAACTTGAATCTTTTATCAGCTATCTGATTTGAGGTCCACTGAAGATCTCGGCTTTTAGCTTTTCTTTACTTAGTCCAGGGAAAGTATAGCACACATAATTGGAACAATGCCCATAAAAGTCTAAAGCCTTAACAAATTGTTTCATCAGTCCAATTTTAATGCATAAAAAAAGAAGAGTGATTTTTTTTGGTTTAACCAAAAACTGAATGATGATGTTTTTATTCCCAGGTTTTAAGATGTTACTTGCAGGCCACGCATCTTTGACCCAATGTTGAGATTTAGCCCTGGAATTCAAATAGCACAGAAAAAATAAATGCTTTGTACGAGTGCTTTGTTCGTATATCCACCCCTGCTGCCCTAACAGTTAGTTCTCCATTTTGAAATCCACACAAATTAGCCAGCGATGCTTATAATATTTTAATTTGTCTAATACAAGTTTCGTATTTTCATACTGTTCTTTTAGAGTTACAGAGTGTCCAATTGGAATTGAGCCAAATTTGTTTTCATTGAGAAGTAAAACGCATTTTAGGTTTCACTTTGAACTGTCTCCATTTTTCCGGTTTGCATTCAGACAAACCCACATCTAGAAGATGGGGATGTATATCATTGCAAAATACCAAACCATCCTCAAAAGAAAAATACTTCAATAACTCTCCTTCTTTCTTTCGATAAAATGTCACCCTGGTCCCTGGATGAAGAAGATTCTTTTTTTTGCAACCTTGATGCCAGCATTTTTGCAGAATGCTTGGGCAAAAGCAGATCTATTACCAGTTCATGGCACTGCAGCTGATTAAATGGAGAACGTCTATCCAAACTAGAACCTGACATTTGGAATTCGCTGTCTATGTCTTCTTGCTGATCTTGCGATATATCTGATGAGGATGCAGAGTCTTCATCATCAATTTGAGGAAGATGTATAAAAGTAGGAACAGGAATTTGATTACTGTGTAGAATAGGTCGCAAAGCAGAATCCAAATTTGGATATTGGATAAAGTGTATATTTTTTGGGCTATACCCCTTCACATTAACCAAGCAAAACAACAATCATTAACCATGATTTTTTTGTTCCCTCCAGATCATTGGTATTCCAAATTGTAACAGAACTATTTTTCTTGGGTCCAAGATCTCAAAGTCTCAACGTAGGTCTTACAAGCTTTATGAGGAGCCCAAATTTTGTTCTGATCTCCTAATTTCACTTGTCCTTAACCAAGATAAGCCTTTTGCGAAAAGGGGAGTAGTATTGCATTTTTGGCTTGCTAACATGAAACAATTGCATATATAGCAAAAAGTGTTAAAGTCATTTGTGCACTTTCTTCCTTCACTGCAAGAAGACATTTTAACAATAGCTGCCAATTTCAGTAGAGTATATCAAGGAGACCTGAAGCAAAAAGTAAAATTTAGGAAGGAAAAGCAAAAAGGAAAGCAAAAAGAAGCAAAAATTCCTACCAACTAAAACTTTAGAATCACTGAATAATAGACCAGTAACACTAATCATGTAAAAAACAAATGTTGGCAAAATAAGCTTAAATTGATTGTTTCAAACCTTGTCGTTGCTTAGACAGCATAAAGTAGTTACACTAATGAATGAGTTGAATCAGCACAATCCCATGATCTGGAGCTGTGTGCTCTTAAGATAAAACCCAACAAAGCATTCAAGATAAAATGGATTTGTTATCGTCTCAGAATTTGGAAGTATTTGATGGTCTACTTATGGATGCTGCAGATGCCGATAATAAAGTATTGGTACTTGAGGTAAAAGTAGAAGTGTTTGCACTTTCTTTTATTGGTAAATATAAAACTTACGTAATATAATATAATAATTATAAACATTTAAGAGAATAGCAATTAAACACGTTTTCGGTTTCTCTCAAAATGCCTTCCTGAAATATCAAGGTGCCAAAAATATAATGTGCGAATAGCTACAAAAACTGATGTGATAGAAAAAATCTAAGCTCAAATTCGGATGTAGCGACCTCAATTTAACTAAAAGGACTTGTCAGAATCAATGCCAAAGCAAAAAACAAATTTTTGTAGACCAGTGTTATCACAGCAATCATTTGGTCTGGCTTAGGCATGTGTAGCTTGGGTTACAAGAAAAAACGGCCAGAATACTATTTACTCAAACCCAACTCTTGTACTCAAAAATCTTATTTTGTAGAGGTAAGTAGAATTGTGGTGGACAGACAAAATCAATTGATAAAACTTTTAATTAAAATTATTTTTCTGGCCCTGATTAAACTGCAGGATCTCGTTTATTTGAATAAGCTGCTAGAGACCTATTGTTATAATTAGCGCCTGTTGTGTTGTAAACAATACTAAGACAAATGATCTAGGACAGCCATTCTCTATGAAGTTTACTTTTGTCTATTTCCACGTGCTCGCGTGAGATTTTCGTAATTTAGCAGCACCATATATACCGCGGCATTCTAGTCATTTGGCATTTTTATCGAAATCAAAATACGAATGAAGTGGAATCTCTGCTATAAAGTTAAATCGTGTCGGAAAGTTGCATACAGTCAAAAACCTGTCGCAGTATCGACGCCATTCGTGTATGATGGATCGGATTTTTCGTCTCGGAATTACAGTATATTTGATTCAATCATGGAGAGTGCCCTTTGATACCGCGATTGAGTTTGCGCTGTGCGCCTAAGACCTTCCCCCAAACCGTGTGACTGGGATAGCAGCAGTTACAGAAGTAACGCTTCGTGCATATCAAAACTTTATTGGTTTTGAAATCCAATCATTAACTTGGAAAAGACTCGCTAACCTCCAAATTACTTAAAGGCTGTCCATGACCGCTAAGCCCAAAGGTGTCAAAGCTTAGGCTTAGGCGATCATTTATTTAACTGATGACGCTTTTAGTGTAAAAGCGAAAAATTTTATTAAAGTGTGTACCAGCATTTTGGCTTTATTCTTCTTACCAAGAGATCAATTTTGATGGCTAGCAGCAGTGTTGCCAGATTTTCTTCAAGTGTCCAGTCCAAATGGTATCTTAAAACTAACCCAAAATAGTTCAACGCTTGCCTGTTAAAAAATAGCCCAAAATTTTCCAAAATTTTGCTAAGTTAGTCCATATAGGACCGTTGGAAGAACAGTTCAAGCCCCGCATCAGCACAATGTTTGGATTTCCATCGGTGCCCATAGGCAAGTCAGCCGGTGCTTCAGTACGATTTCCAGAGAACACAGGTCACCGCTGCTGCTATGATTGCTTTGCCCCACGGTTTGGGTAAGTTTGCCGTCGGCTAGACGTCCACCTCCAAAAAAAAGTCGTCACCTTTCAAACGGTGTCAATTCCAACTAAAGTGTGAGGAAATTTCGGATTTAATGTCCGTTGAGCCCATTTTCGGACTGATTCACATACGAAAATACCCCAGCGACGGTAGCAACCTCCATATGACACACCGTTGGCTAATACTTTTACACTTTTAGTCTTTGTAAAAACTAGCCCAAAATAGCGGAACGGGATGGCAAAAAATAGCCCGAAAAACCGCAACCCGCGACTGCTAAATTTTTCTCGCAACGCCTAATCAAAACCAGCCCGATTCCTCCCAAAAACCGCAAAACTGGCAACACTGGCTAGAAGTAAGGCTTCAATGATTATATATATCAAAACTTTGCTGGCTCTGGAATTGAATTATAAACTTGCTAAAAGACTCGCTAACCCCCTAACCACTTGAGGACAGTCGATGACCGCTACATTAAAAGCTGTCGAAGCCAAGAGATCAACAAAGATGAAAAAAGCTTAGAATAAGTTTCCTGCCATCCAACCCTTGTGTCCAATGACCGCTTTTGCTCTTTTTCTTCCAGCCTTGTCTCAGAAGCTCTCGGCGGCACAAACATTAGTTCACATTGGACCTCTCAGTAACGTCGCGGATGGAACAAAAGGCGACCAGCGATAGTATTAAGTCGGAAAACACTTGGCAAGACTAAATCATTTCCGTACGACAAAAATAATACACTAAATTAGCCAAATATATAAATTACTGCCCAACCATTTATGCTTTTGTACTACAGCAGTGATTCTCAGACTTTGTGTTTTTGAGGATCGCTTTATGGACAGAAAACAAGGTGATTCTCTTTGGACTTGAAACCCAAAAACATCTTGGGAACAGCAAAAACAATAGGAGATAGGATAGATTCTGGTTAGTTGAGCCATTGAGTTAATTGAGCCATTCTTTTCTTTTCCCTTGTGAAAAGGTGAGATAATATTTTATTGCCATGTAGTGGCTTAACATACCATCATCTTCCTTTTTGTCTTTTCAAAGCATGTGGCAGACATTTGTTGTACGGTAAACCAACATTTTGGATAAATGTTTTTTCGGGCAAATTGGTAAATTCTATCAAACTCAAAAACTGTTTAGTATATTTGAAAGATAGCAAGTTTAGTTAAGTTATTTATGACAAAATGAATGTTTACTGGATAAGCCACTGGATGGAAATACCTTGAAAAGATTGTTCGATAAACGTGCAGCAAATGCGCAAGGTAATTTTGGATATAAAGAATTTTCTAATGGTCATGCTGTTTTATATCAAAATAGAGAACAAACTGCTTGACTATATGTAATCTCTTGCCGACCGATTTCATCGCATTTTACTGTTAAAATGTCGTCAACTTACAAACGAATTTGCCGCATAAAACGAGCTAGAAATTGCGACAGAGTCAAGAAAGCAGGAAAATAACGGTGGCTTGGATTTAAACAGAGAAATAGCTTTACGGTTCAGCATGTCAATCAGTTGAAAAAAAAATAACTCAGATTGTCAGTTGAAAGTAATTTTTATCAACCACAGTCAAATCGAAGCTGTTCAAATGTTCCAGCTTAAGGCATCAACTAGCTTCACGACGTGGCTCTACCCATTAGGTTAGTTGTGTCAATTTGTAAAGCCTATCATTTTTGATGCCTCACAAAGTAATTCGCATTAACTAAAATGAAAACTTTTTTACGTGCAATGATAAAATCAAATCCTATAATTATTCTGGAGCAGCAAAAATCTTAAAATTGTGAATGAAACAAGTGAATAATGAATTTAGGTAAAAATTAGCCTGGATCTCCCCTACTAAACAAGTTTTAACTTGCTTTTATTTTTCGTTGATTACTCTTACAAAATCTACTTTATCATTAGCCTCAGCCTTTGTTAGAGTAAGCTCTACAAATAGCAATGATTTTTTCTAGCGCACCGACATGAAGATCACAGTGAACCAGCACATTTCGGCAGTTAAAAACTTCTGCAATACGGGATCTCTGTCAAAAATTTCAATTTCTGGTGTAGTAAACATAAAATTTCGATTACAAATTGTTTTTAGTCCTTCTTTAAGCAATGGCTAAGCATGCTTTTAGGCCACTTTGCGGAAGCAAATAGCAGTCCCATTTCCAGTTTAGCCAATCATAAATGTCGATGTTAGAATTTCGAATTTACAAAAAGCTAAAGTTTTGTGTGTCTCTTGCAAAAATAGTCGCACTTTTCAAGTGGCTTCCCTGTGCGAACTACTTACTTCGCACTCCCATTGGTACACCAATGTCCAGGGCTGCAAACCTGATCGATTTTTATATCGAGTTTAAGTTCGAGTTCAGTTTGTTTTACGAGTTCGAGTTCAAGTTCGAGTTTAACATTTTCATTTTTGCGAGTTCAAGTTCGGGTTCGAGTCCTGTGAAAATTTATCAAGTTTTTTCGATTTCAGAAAAAAAAGTGAATGACTTGGCCTAAGCACGTTTGCAGTAAAATTGCGCGTTCAAACTTATGTTCAAACATCTGTTATAATAAGCAAATGTCGTTGCCATAAGCCAGGCAATATGAGCATTGTGAATTTGCATTGAAAGCGAAAATTGAAAAATAACTTACAATTGAATCATTGTAGGTCCCGCGATTATGCGCTTTTGATCAAAACAAGGGCTACGTCTACGATTCATTGTTTACGAAGAAAAAGTTAACTGTCAATTAGGTCACCCATTCTCTACTGTGACTGTTTACATTGCAATTTGCAAAACTGTAAAACCTAATTAGAGCGTTCTTTTCAGTGTCCTTAATGTTTTCATAAACGTTTAGGGCTTTATGCAAAAAGCAGACTTAGTTTAGGTCGAGCTTAAGCCTAAGCCGAGCTTAAGCCTAAGCCGAGCTTGCGCAAGTCGGACTTACAAAAGGAAGCTTGGTAGTACGTAGAACTAAACTCAAACGAGACTTTTGAAAATAACACGCTGTACGTTATTATAGTGCGATACAAATGGAAGTTGTTGTTTGCAAAAAGATTTGGAAATAAACCTTTCAAGAAATGTGCCCTTTGCGGCCATTTCAAACATTATAAATCTATCATACATCAAGCCAGTACCATCACAGCAGCAAATGGTAAAATTTTTGCATTGAAGCAAACCTTGGATTGTTTAAGCTATGACATAAACGTGGCTATGTGCCGTTTATGTCACAAACAATATATTGGTCAAACCATAAGCAAATTTTCAAAACGGCGGTGCCAACACAGATTTATTTGGAATCAATTTAAATACGACAACATTGACCCTAAAGCAGCATTATTACACCGTTACCACACCTTCCATAGACTCAATTACAGACAAAACCAGATACTGGCGATTGTTTTATCGTAACGTTTGTAAATCAACCGCCCAAACATCTTTTATCTATTTACGAAAAAATATGGCTAGACAAATTAAATGCCACTATTAACATAAATCAAATGCTCTTGCCGTTTGTTTGAATATCTTTAATGTGTTTTTTGAGCGATTTTTATTTTTTTGCAGAAACTGAGAATGCGTTAGCGAAATTAATTTTTCTTGTGGCAAATAAATGTCTAAGCTGACTTTATTACTGTTTATTAATAGCAGACCCTTTTTCAACAAAAAGATTTGGTTAAGCGGTTACAGTAAGTGATGCGGCATGCTACGTAACCGTGCTACTAATTTAAGCTACCTGAGGCCCATTGCCCCAATTTGGCTACGGCAATACAAAAACAACGCTTTTGCCTTATTGCGTACATAAGTCGCGATTTAAGCCATCTACAATGGTGACTTATAAAAGGCTGACTTAAACAATTAGTTAAACCATGGTTAACGCTAAAACTTCTTTCTGCATACGAAATCGATGACTTAAGTCAGACAATTTTAGAAAAAGCCTGGCTTAAGCCTACTTTCTGCATAGGATCCCTAATTTCCAATAAAAAGATTTTCTCCTTTTTAAATTCAGCTGTAATGATATTGTACAAATGAAAATTAACTCGAACTTGCTTTAAATATTTTCGAGTTCGAGTTCCGCAAAATTTTGAGTTTTGAGTTCAAGCTCGCGTTCACAACCCCGACACTGTCTACAAGAGTCTGCGACAAAAACTGGCAACAAGCTGCTTTTTCTTACGCACCTACTAAGTATTAAAAGCACCAAAGCTACCTACCTCTCTTGTTCGTTTTTTTCATCAATAATTTTAAAGCAGTTTTTCTTTCCATAGAATGTACTGTTGCAAGTTCACCATTATGACTTATGCAAATATTTTCTGCTTCGTTTATTCTCGAAGCTGTGGAAGCTAAATCGACAAAGAACATCATATTTGGGTCATCGGTAAGCTTTTCCGTGATCACTTCAGAAACAATTAACTGTAGAAGTTGGCAAAAGAAGGTTATCCATATACAAACATTTAAACTTTCCATTTTCTGTTTGTTTCTCTTTGTTAAAAAAACAAGGCTTTATTCATGTTACAGTGTGAAGTTTTTCTTCGAGCAGTTTTTTTTGCAGCCGTTACGAAATATAACTTGCAGTCTATTGAACTATTTAAGTACAAGCTGCACAGCCATGCATGTGTTAAAAGTTTTTTAAATTACTTTTTTCTATCGTATTCTAAAGTTTAACAGGGCCACTTACGTAACAAAGTAGTCATGATGACAAAACAACACAAAGTATGATCGTTACTAAAGTAAGTTAAAATAAGCTTGACAAAGAATGGAGAATAAAATAATCATGGCTTTGAATAGTACAAAGTTCTTGCTTACAAAAAATAACTCCTGCCAGCCAAAACGTGCGCATATATAATGGAGTAAAGTTTGCATATTACGGGAAAGGGCTAAACTAATAATTTCCGACTTTTTTGATGCAATTGACCCTTGATTTAATGTAATTGAACACTTGGCTGATTCTGAAGACCCCAAAGTTAACAACTGGCAGTAGCTGTTCAAAAATATTAGACAATAATCTATCCTCATCAGATGTCTTCGGTGTTTGTCCATATCCATAGATTCTTACTCGCCATAAGATTGCGAAGCTCTCAAGCAGTTTATTCACAGATGCAAAGGTAGGGAGGGTTAAGACCAGAAATTCAAAAAACAAGCAAAACACTCACTATCTACAGAATGATTTCAAAAAAAGGTCTTCATTTTACTCTGGAGCTGAAAATTGCAAAAAACTCACTATGAAAAACTTCATTCCCAAATAAAAGGTCATCCTCTTTGTTTCATCACCCTTGTAAAGAAAGTGGTATACCTATGAGTGCGCGCTTATGAGTTTCGACGGTGCCAGGTTGGAAACTACTAGGTTCAACTTTTATGACATGAAGTTGACTTTAAGTTCACTACTGGCTTAATGAAGTCCAGCGCCACAATTGTATTAAATGCGCTTACCCAAAGCTGAGTTTAGGCCGGTATCCTGCAATGCATACTGCGAATCAGACCAAAGACTAGTTTCCATTAGGCATAAATTTCATGGCATGAGCTTAAAATTTTAGTTGGTCGTTTTCATTTGTATTCTACCAGGGTTTTCTTTGCCTCGGATTCTCTAGTCAAACAATTGCCCGAAAACACAGTGCTGGAATACTGCTTGAAAGGCACATCCCTAGCTGTGCAGAAAATGCAGATTGCTGCAGACAGAACCGAATAATGTACTGTATTAATAGCAGGTGCAAATCAATTATCGGGGTTAGTTGGGCCATTTCATGGCGTAAAAGTAAGCCGTGGGCTACTCATATACCTCTACAGCTTAAGGAGGAAATAGCGTGGAGAGAAAGTGCAGGCGAAATCTTCAAGCCTGAATCTTTTAGATAACCTACCTTTATAAAAATAGTACCATTCCAATTTTTTTGAAATAATTTTTTAAAACTTTTTTGTTGCAACTTAGGTTAAAATTTATTGTAATATAATCTTTAAAAATAATGGGGACGTGACCGCCCGCGTTTGCGAATATCCAGTCAATTTCTTTTGCTATTTGCTTGGTGAATATTGTGCAAGAAGAACAAAAAGTTTTGTATGAAGAAGAGCATTATGTAGCGTTAAACTGCAACACTGAGCAAACGCAGAAAACTAATGAAGGCCTGGATACACCAATATAAAAAAAATTAAAGTATTAAATGATGAAATGTGGCAAAACGCACAGGTTGGAAGGCAAAGCTCTGCATAGGCTGATACAAGCAAAAAAGCTTGTCCAACCAAAAAAAGTTTCAACTGTCTAGGTTTGAAATTGCGGCCCCCCTTTTGAAATTTCTGGATACGCCCCTGCAATGGGTAGTTGTGAGGACATTAACAAAGAGTTAAGGTGTTTGAATTAAGCTGACTTTTGCTCTTCATGAAAGATACCGTTTATTTTTTTTTTTTTTTAGCAAAATCAATTAAAAAAAGCATTTCCGTGCTTCACCGGTTAAAGAATAGTGAAGCTGTTTACCCAGCATGTCGTAAGAGGCGACTATTGGATACCTACCAATTGCAGTCTGACTGTTGATGGTGGGGTTGCCAGCTTAATTGCTAGGCTGGACCACTCATGTCAGAAAACTGAGGTTGGGGGTAAGCAAGGGCATGCTCCCTGTAGAAAAATTTTGCTCCAGCAAATCCCCATGACCAGAAAAAATATACAAGTGGCCCCCAGTCCTCGGCAGCTCTTAAATGGGCAGGGGGTGCAAAGAATCTCCGGGTTTATACCTTGTTTATACCTTTGGGTAATACCTTTAAATTTGAATGTCATGGGATAAGATTTGGTACATTAAATGTGGGAAGTCTTTGTGGAAGGAAAACGGAAGTGTGTGAAGAACTGAGAAAGAGAAGAGTTGATGTGTGCTGCACCCAGGAAGTAAGATGGAAAGGCCAAGGAGCTCGTTTTGTGGGTACTTTGGGACGAAGGTATAAACTGTGGTGGTCAGGAAATGATGTAAGATTCGGAGGGATTGGAATTTTGGTGAAAGAGGAAATATCTGGGAACGTTGTGGAAGTTAGAAGAAAAAGTGACAGAGTAATGGCGATTGTGCTAACTTTAGGTAGAGAAGTGATGGGCGTAATATGTGCGTATGGGCCACAAAGTGGAAGACCAGATGCAGAGAAAGTTCGTTTTTATGATGAAATGGGAAGTGAGTGGGACTTGGGAAGTTATAGTGAAATAATTTTCTCTTTAGGGGATTTTTATGGACATGTGGCGAAATATGCTGAGGGTTTTGAAGGTGTACACGGGGGAAATGGTGTTGGGAAAAGAAATGCAGAAGAAAGAAGATTGCTGGAGTTTTGTGATGAGAGAGAGCTGTGCGTGGCAAATACTTGGTTTAAAAAGACAGACAAAAGGAAAATCACTTATAGTGCCGGTGGATGTGGAACAGAAATTGATTTTGTGCTTGTGGGGGAAAAATACAGAAAGTATATCAGGGATATAAAGATGATTCCATGGGAACTTCAGCACAGGATGGTGGTCGTAGATCTAGATAAAAAGGTTCTAAAAAAGGTTGTGAGAAAGGAACGAATCATAAGAAGAAAGATTTGCAAGTTGAATGAAAACCAAACAAGAGTGAGATTTGAAAAAAGAGTAAAAGAACTTGTGCACAGATGCGCCTGATTTGCGGAAAACTTTTAGGAATGGTGTTTTAAAGGCATGTGACAAACTGTGTGGGAAGAAGAAGTCTAGGAGAGATCAAAGAGACATGTGGTGGTGGAATGAAGAGGTCAAGGATACCATAACAAGAAAGAAGGCGGCATTTAAAGAGTTGTGCAGATTTCCGTCAGAACAAAATAAAACTCAATACAAACGTATAAGAAATCAAACGAGAAAAATTGTGGCTAGAGCTATGAGAATGGAAGCTAATCAGGAATTGAATAATTTATATTAGAATTCTAATAGTGTTTTCTACTTCCTTAGAAGAATGAAAAAGGAAGAGAAGGATGTGGAAGGAGGAAGGTGCTTGAGAGGAGGAGACGGAGGATTGGGTTTTAGTGAAGAAGATAGGGCAAAAATTTGGAATGAACACATGGAAAAGATCATGAATGAAGAGAACGAATGGGACCGCATGGTGGAAACTGATTTAGTAGAAGGACCAGTGGAAAAAGTGGTTCGTGATGAAATTGTGGAAGCAATGCAAAGTATGAAATCAGGAAAGGCAACTGGAACATCTGAAGTAAGTGTGGAGATGATAGTTGCAAGTGGTGAAATCGTGGTTAAAGTGATGGTGGAACTATGCCAGCGCGTGTTGGATGGTAGAGGAACGCCTGATGAGTGGAAAACAATTGTGATTGTACCCATCTTTAAAGGAAAGGGTGATGTGATGAGCTGTGGATCATACAGAGGAGTGAAATTGCTAGAACATGTCATAAAAATTGTTGAAAGGGTACTAGAGAGGCGAATACGAACACTAATCAATTTGAATGAGATGCAGTTTGGATTTATGCCAGGAAAAGGAACAGTGGATGCGATATTCATTGTGAAAAGAATGCAGGAGGAATATCAAAAGAAGGACAAGAAGTTGTAGATGTGTTTTGTTGAAATGGAAAAAGCTTTTGATAGAGTGCCAAGAAAAGTGATGGAGTGGGCCATGAGAAAGAAGGGTTTATCAGAAGTAATAGTTCGGGCAGTTATGAGCCTGTATGATGGTGCAAAGACAAGAGTGAGGATGGGATCTACATATTCAGAGGAATTTGAAGTAAATGTTGGTGTACATCAAGGATCTGTGCTGCCACCACTATTGTTTGCAATAGTGGTGGACGCAATTACAGAAAATGCGAGAAGGGGTGTGGTTAATGAATTGCTATATGCAGATGACCTTGTTATCATGAGCGAAGACATGGAAGACTTGAAGAAAAGGTTTTGGAATTGGAAGAATGCACTGGAAAGTAAAGGTTTGAAGGTCAACACGAGAAAAACAAAATTAATGGTAAGCGGGTCAAAAGGCGAACTATACAAAAGCAAGATAGATCCATGTGAAGTTTGTGGGAGGAGAGTCATGGCGAATTCAGTGTTGTGCACAAAATGTGGAAACTGGGTTCATGGCAAATGTGCAAAAATAATGGGAGCTACGACTAGGTTGGCAATGCATTTTGTTTGTTCGAAATGTAAAGGAATAATGAAAGGGACGATGGATTCGATCGAGAAGTTGTGCGATGAAGTGAAGACAGTGAATGGATTTTGTTATTTGGGAGACAGACTAAATGCTAGTGGTGGTTGTGAAGCGGCAGTTACAGCAAGAGTAAGAATCGGTTGGGTAAGATTCAAAGAATGTGAAGAATTGTTGCTTGGAAATAGGTTTCCTCTAAAGATGAAAGGTAAAGTCTATCGTTGTTGTGTAAGATCAGCAATACTGTAAGGAAGTGAGACATGGTGTCTAAAAGAAAATGAAAACGCAGTTTTGAGAAGAACGTAGAGAGCTATGGTGAGAGCCATGTGCGGTCAGAAAGTGGTAGACAGGAAGACGACTGAAGAACAGATGGATATGTTGGGGTTGAAGGAAACTATAGACCGGTTAGCAACAGCGAATGGAGTTAGATGGTATGGACATGTGCTGAGGAGGGATGACGATAGTGTTTTGAGGGTTGCTCTGAATCTTGAAGTGAGTGGCAAGAGAAAGCGAGGACGACCGAAGAAGACCTGGAAGAAGCAAGTGGAAGAGGAGACAGAGGAGATTGGTTTGAAGAAGGAGAATGCCCTGAGACGAGACAAGTGGAGGGACGGAGTGCGAGCAATTGCAGAAGGAATGGGGCAAATCCGGCCATCTCTGTTAAAGGGACAACACCGGATAAAAACTGAATCACTACTATGAGAGCTGCGCATTGCCCCATTATTTTCCCTAAAGTTTGTGGAATGATTTTCTTTGGTCGATTAAGCGAAAATGATATACTTTCTTTACCATAACATTTTTTAGATTAGTAAAACCAAGGTTAATTTAAAATCAAGCTGGCAATGACCCTGCTTTTCAAGGTTCAATGCCAAAAAAGCCGGCATAATAAAAATCCTGCTCACTAAAACGCCTGCACACACTGGCGGCTCACTAAAGCCTGCAGTTACGCAAATGGCATATCCATCTCTAGATGCGGCTGATTTATAGAAGTGTTCTCATAATAAAAAAACCTAAAAAAATGGAAAAAAGTTTTTCCTCTGCAGTGTTTAAAAGATATAAAGTACAACGTCGTTACATCCAATAACAAATTTTTGACAAAAGCCAAATGCAAATGGAAGCCATCCGCAACTTTTGATGTAACTCTGGGGTGGCCACAATAAGATTTCAAAATGACTTAAAATTAATCAGTAGTAAAAAATCATTAAGAGTCATAAGCAACGTTCCCTCTAATTTTTGATAATGCTGCGCTGAATCACAATTTTGCTAGGCAGAATTTATACGGGTCTACTACCCAGTATTACCGCTCGCGGACATGGTGCTCTCCAAAAATAAGGTCATCGACTTTCTCATGTAGCTCTCCTCTCCAAATTTTTGTTAGGGAACCTAATTATCCAAGCTTCCGGACATCCGTAAACCGAGATTTCACTGCAAACGAATACCTCGCGGAACCCTTTGACTTCCTGTGGCCTACTTTATTCACTTGTGTTCAGAATTTCACGTCTTTCTTTATGTTGGAGACTGCGCAAAGCGTTGTGGTAACTGCGCAAAGGGGTCTAAGCAACTGCGCGGCCGCGCACGCGCGCAGTTTAGAGGGAACATTGGTCATAAGGCAGTTTTTTTTTCGGAGTCTTTTTAACCCTAAACATGCGTAGGTTACATTAACGTCACAGATAACGTCGTCTAAGTAAGTTATTAGGTTGTAAATATGTCAGCAGTTTTCGCTCTTACTTCGATGATATTAAAATCATCTTGTTTAGCGCTTCTCAAGCGGTTTAATGAATGGGAAGTTGGCTGTTTCAAACGCATTTCACTGGAAGACAAAAAAATTTTCTTTGATATTTGCTGATCTGTCCTAAGCTGGCCAAGTTTGCTTACCTGGCAGGCAATCGCAAAGTGTTTTTTTTTTGCGAGGTCTTGGGGGAAAGATGTCGTATTAGCATTTCTAAAAGGCCATGTTAAAAAAGTTGAGTGGTAAATTAATCGCTCACTAAGGGAAGCAACAGGTTTTTTAGACAGCCTAAAAAATTGGTGTATTGTCTGCTTGTCTTTCCTGGAATTTAGTGTATGTGTATACAATTTGTTTATCGTTAGTTCATGCCTCTTGTGCTTTGCTAAAAAGCGATTAATAACTTATTTGTTCGTGGTGACTAAGTACTTTTATGCTCCAATTGTGACCTATTTATCGTAGCTAATTTTATGTTTGTATTTATTTGGTTTATAATGCACATAATCTTTTGCATTTATTATAAAGTAGTTATCTCTATTTTCACTTGATAGAAAACTTTGCAAATGAAAAACAAAGCTTTTATTCTTCTTTGAGCTTCTTTGAAAGTAAAGGATATTTAGGACTTCTTACACTGACGTAAAATTAGAATGACGTACTGTAAATTAATAGCCGTTTGCAGCGGATATTTCGTTTTGTATATTTACCAAAACGCTGCTTAATTTTGTCTAAATTGGTGAACAATTTTGCACGTCTTTTAGCATTATTAATCGAAGAATGTCTTCGTGGAAACCTTGATAAGGCAACACAAAATTATATGCGATCGATTAATCGAGACTTGACTATCATCATGACGATTGCTTGGCCCTGGCTCAAATCTGAAGTTCAGCAACCTGCGGTTCTTTCATCTTTCTCTTCTGGCTTCCACGTCTGAGAGACCCGCCTATGTAAATTTTAAAAAAGAACGTCAATGTAAATAAGCAATGGCCATTTAGTTTGAAATAAGTTTGCAATTAAATTTCCAGTTGGACGTGGGTGGCCGTATTAGTCATAATTTCCTAAAAAGCAAAATCTTTTTAAAAACACCTGGCAAATTTAGTTTCACTTTGTGTGTGATCATTTCAGAGATAGAGAAGGTAGACTTAAGCGAGCAGTGGCGTACGCAGAATTCGTCATGGGAAAGGTTTCTCTGAAAAGAATTCGTTATGGGGAAGGTTCCCCCGTCATGCTCCCCCGAAAAAATATTAGAAAATTACACTAAAAAATTTGAATTTTCTTGCTTTTCAGAACAAGTATTCGGAAAATCGTTACATAAACTTTTTTATGAAGTTAAAAGATTGTACACCTACAGTATTCATGGGGTTGACCCTCACAACCCATCAGTGCGTACGCCACTCCAAGCGAGAAACCGATGGTGGGAGGACAGGATGAACTTGTATAGCGTCTCATTTCCTATCACAGCTTCTTGAAAAATTTGGAATCATTTCCCAAGTTGTTTGGAAAATGAAAAAGACCTGTTTGTTGGAATTATTGCGTAGCACCTCGACGGACTCGAAAGAAGCGTCTTCTGTGATTTTGATAAATTACGCAAGTGCGGTTGTCCGAAAGAAAAGATTTGAGTCCAATCGATTAAAGCATGAAGAAGAGAAGGCAGCTGTAATAAATTTGTGTAAGAGAGCGGGATACCTAACAGAGTCAAAAGTTTTAGAAAGGTCGACATTAGCAAGGACTGTTTGAGGCCTCGGCTTGGGTTTGTTTAACTCTATGGAAGGGTTTGTTTAATTCTATAGAAGGGGGCTGAAAAAAATATAAAATTTGATCCAAACTTGACCGACCAGGGCGAAACCGGTTTGGCGGGGAGAGAAAATAGAGTTAGACTCCAGAAAGAAAAGAAAACGGAATGGCATTATAAACTGAAACAGCTGTGCGACGCTGGAAATAAGAGAGAGAGATAGGCCGGAAGGAAGCAGTTAAGTAAAGCAGTTTTTCTATCTTGTAGACTTCTAGATGGAAGAAAAGGCATGTAAAGATCAAGAAAGACTACTGATGTGATGTCAGAGCAAAGAGAGTTCTTTAGCATGGCGTAGGCAACTATTTCTGGGCCGGTAGTGATGAAAGCTAAGAAATTAGCTGCAGCTGCAAGAAATTCAGTGGCTGTGAACGGAGAGCAGAAAGAGAAGTAAGACTCTTCGGGGCACAAGGCCCGACAGAGATAAGACAAGTAGCCTCTGGTTCTGCTATGCAACGCCTTTGGCGGAGAGAGAGCTAAGTGAGATTTCAGGTAGTTGGCACAAACCATGCCATCTCTCTTTGAAAGGAGTAGTTGGGAAAGTTGAGGGAGGAGGAAGAAGCAGAACCAGCAGCAAATCGAAAAAGAGAGTAGGCTTATTCAGGATCAGATTTAGTCTAGAGATTGTTGGGCATGTCTCGTGCCATGGTTAACCTTGCCTTTGGCAATGACGAAGGAGCAGGCGGCGAGATTGAGGTGTATGCCTGGCGCTTTTCGTAAACGAAAGCAAAAGCTTTGCGTCATTCCCTAGCCGCTTCATCCTCTTCGAAAAGCTACCAGACTTAAGGTTGGCCTTGTACTGTACATAGCCGAAAGTAATTGAAGAAATAGCAGTATGTACTGTAGTTTCAAATAGGTAAAAAGCGCAGCCGCAGAGGTAAGGGAAAGAGAAGAGTACTCGTATTTTGCTCTGCAGAAGAACAATGTAAATCAATGTTAATAACAAAGTCATCCCAACGGGTTCTCCTAAAATTGAAGGAAGGAGGAAGCATATTGGAGCGGGAGAGCGGAGAAAAAAGAATGGCAAGAAGATGTCGGAGGTGATCAGAGCCCAAGTCCTAAAGCAACTCCCAGCATAGGAAAGGGCAAAACAGAAGTAGTAAATGAGATGTCAAGTAAGTAGCGGCTGCTGGAGGAAAGGTGAAGGAAAGTAGGGGTGTTAGAGCCATTGAGGGGAAGGAAGCCAGAGGAAATGACTAAATCGAATACTTCTCCCCCACGAAGGACTGGAGTACCTCTTGAGTCCCAGAGAGTAGGACTACAGTTGAAATCCCCCAGAAAGAATATACTGTATTTCTGGAAGAAGGAAGTGCTGAGAGAGATGAGTCGATTCTACTATTTGCCGAAGAAAAGCGAATAAATACTCTGCCTGAGAAAGAGAGAGAAGTTTCTTAGCAAAATGTTGACTCCCACATATTCTCAGTAGGGGTCAATTGAAGTGAAAGAAGAATTTGAAAGTTCAGAAAAAATAGGCCCTGTCTGACAAGAATAACTATACCGCCGCTTGCTCGTGATTCATCCGATGAAAGTGAGTCAGACCGAAAGTGAATGCGATCCCGTTGCAGAGCAAAGTGTCTAATGATCCGGAAAGGGAAAGAGTTGAGGTTGGATTCCTGAATACAGATAAGATTGACAGGAAAGAGCAAAAGAAAGTGAAGAAGTTCAGAACTTCTGAAATGAAGACCTCTTTTGTTTCTTCGAAGAATTCTCAGCAAGTCAGGAGAGAAAGAAGAAACAGGGTGCGTGGAAGAATTGTAAGTTGAGAAAGGTTTGGAAAAAACTTATGGAGAGGCCAGTGGCAGCGGAGAAGATTGGAGGTTCGTGAGCGAGGGTGAGGGTGAAGAGCTGCATTGGCAGAGGTGTCGGTAAGTGGGTGTACAGTGGAGGCATAGGTGCAGAAGCTGGCTCAGTATTGGAGCAGTGAGAACCCCAGGAGAAATCAAGATGCCGCAGGTAGGACAGTTCCGAAGGTGAGAGCTGAAAAGAGACTCAATTCTGAGGAAGAGAGAACTGTGCTCTTTAAATAAACCCATTTAGAGCAGGTACAGGATTGCATTGATCTGCCGCTTCATGTACCATTGCCGGCGCACAAAGAACAGACGATAACACCAGCATTTAGAAGAACGATGCCACTCATTAGAATTAGAAAAAGAATGAGAAGGCAAGGAAGACAGTGACAAAAGACGAAAAGAAGAAACGACAGACAATCGATATTTGAGAGCGTGCGTGCTGTATGTCTATGGTTGCGCAGAGGGCAGCACCGCGAAAAAATGTTTGTTTCATAGATAGCCCAGGATATCTGGGCTGTCAAGGAGGCCACCAGCTCTTTCCAACCAACTCAACGCGGTCGGGAATGGCATCACCACCTTGAGGCAGTTGTTAACTGATGTAGCTGACAGACCCATGGTCCTTACTACCTTTAAGTTTTAAGTTTTACTACTAAAGGTGATGAGTATCTTGACTTAATAACCTAACGTTCTTGATTTCTGAATTTTGCGTTTCCAATTTATTATTCTAATTGGCTGTATTAAGGGTCACATCCACAAGATAACTAATTTTTTTTACCGCTTGACGTGATGATGCGTTTGTCTCATAAGTGAAAACAGAAGCTGCCAAAGTTTTTTGCGAGGTATTTGGCGATAATATGCATTGTTTGAATGCCGTATTTGTTGTGAAAATGCATTGGGTAAACACAAGTTTTCCATTGTATGGTCATAAAAATTTTTTCGTGATCAGATAATAAAAGCGTATGGATGCTTTCAAGTGTTGAATATAAATTATATCTTTGTTTTCAGGTTGTTGGTTTCAATATGACGCGACGAGCTGTAGAAAAACTGAAAGAACAAACTGATTATTCACCTCAAGATGTTCAAGTCGTTAAACTTCAGGATGGTTTTTCAGCGAACGAGCTTATACAATAACTTACAAAGCGCTCGGTTTATGTCCGATAGGTGGGTCCATGTGCTAATAGTAAACTTTTTGAAGATGTTTGTTTTTATTGTAAAATATGTACCGGCTGATTGTTCGATTTTCTTACATAGTTTTGAAGAAGTTTGCTGCTATTGTAAAATATATCATGTTTAGGTGAAAGCGAAAGTCAACCGGACCTCGGTCACTTTCTAATCCTATTCAAAAAAGGTCTCTGTGCCTGCCCTCAAATCTGGCTTCAAATTAGCATGCAGAAATCCAGTGTATTATAAATTAACAAACTAATATGAAGCAAGGCCTAAACAGCGGCTAAATACAGTCCGCTAGCCCGATCCGAGCTAGCAGGTCGACTTCCTAAAATAAAACACAAATCAACTGAAAAAACAATGGCGGCTAACACTAATTCTTGCCTGGCGCGGGTAATACATTATATCCAACGTAATCGACTAGTGAGAGCTAATTACTGACAAAATCTAAATCACAACGCGAAAGAATGCTAACGCTACATGCTATTACATCAAAACTACTGTTACTATCTATGCTACTAAAAAAGATGCAAGAGGTCTAAATCTAAATAAAACCAGAAATCGTGCTTGATCATTAAATCTAACCTAAATAAACGAAGTGAAGACAAAGGTTTTGACGTAATAGTATCTAGGTCACAAAAGAGAAAATGGAGAGAAAGGATACCGCGCCGAGCGCCGTGGGAAAAGCAAGAGAAGAGAATGCGGCTATCGCTTACATTAAGCAAGGTGCGTGATGGTTGAGTTTATTATTTTGTAAAATTTTGTTGCTTTACTCCAACTATTTCTCTCTTTTTGATTTCAGTTGGTAACCTACTTTACACTATTTTTAAAGGGAATAAAAAGATTTTTGTATTGGATATAACGTCATTAGAGATAATAATGCATTATTATAAGATTTGAAAGTTTATTCTTGTAGTCGTTATTACTTCATACTGTTTACTTATGTAATTGCTGTGTCTCGCAGTTTGGTTTTTGTGATACAATTTTTTTTCAGTAAAACGTGATAGGATTGTTCATTGATTTTATATCGTTTTTAATAGATAGTCTGCACATTTGCCTCTACTGCATTTGGGGAAAGCTGGCGAGTTTATCGACAAAGGCGGGAACTCTTACTATGGGAAATACGTTAGCAATCCGAGTGGAGGACTGATTTCCAAAGGGCATCCTCTTGGAGCTACCGATATTGCCTTAAATTTGTTTAAACGTTTCATATTTTTCCAATTACCTCATAATTACAATGTTTAAACTTAAAGAACGAAAAAGATCTTCACCTCGATGCCAGGGCTTTAGAACTAAAAAGCTCTGTTTGCTCGATCTCAAACTAGCACTGAGTAAAGTTTATCAAATGACTCTGCTTTGATTATTACTAAGTTAATCATTACGAGCGATCTTCCAGTAGAACATAATGTTTACATTCGCGTTTGTAATACTTTACATCGTATGCTGTTCGACGGTGTCTTGCGTGGTGTTAATGATTTATTATTTAGGTCTGCTCAATGCACGAAGCTTTGCTGACAGTTATGAGGTCAGGCTGGCAAGCGGTAAGTTGACAAAGTAAAACTTGCGTTGCAGCATTGCCTTGGTGTTGGAGGAGCCGTTGAGTTAACAATGTGCAGACTAGGATTTCCTGAAGAAAGACAAAGATATTTGAAGAAGTATGCTGTGTGTTTTCACTTGTTGGCTTCGACAGGTCTTACACTTGGGGCAATGAATCACGTGCTTTGCAAGCGAAAGATAGCGAGTTAACTAGCGGCACGAACGTTGCGTTATTTTGTTTTTGAGGTATACATATTACGACAGTTTTCCTTCGTGATTAAATTTTTGTGGCAGAAATGCACTAATTACTCTACAACAGCACTGTAGTAAATTGTTCTATGCATAATGCGAACTGAAGATAAGTCATGTGATTAATCTTTTGCCTCCTTTAAATGAAAAATATGTGTTTTAGCCACGAGGACCCGCCTCGTGTACTTCCCCAACCTACAGTTGGCGGATTGATAGCTTCACCCACGTTAGCCGAGAGCGAAGCGGAAGGTTTCAAGACCACCCCAGCATTTAAAGAAATCCAAATCGCTATGAAAGAAGTAAGTACTAATGCTGTATCTTATAGCGTGGTGGATGCAGGTACATTAAGAGGGGTATATTTTATTTTCCGTTTTAAGTAAAACTTGTGATACCGTTGTGTATTGTGGGTCACGTGGTCGAACGTGTTTTTAATTCTGACAATAGCCGTGCGTTTGAACTCTTTGTTGGTCCGTTGAAGCAAAGTCACTTTGAAGTGCACTTGGGAAAGGCACTTTATGGCAATCTCCCCCGGTTGCTTGCTCTGCTTGTGGTACAAATGCATTGTTCCAAAGAATAGGTAGCTCTGAAAAGGTTGGAACACAACTATGTTCTAGTAAAGCCGGCGAAAGATTTTTCGTGAGTGGAGGACAAAAATACATGACAAAAAGTATTCTTGAATCGAAGTTTCAAAGATGCTAGTACTCCAGACCTTGTATATTTTCACCGAAAACATCGTTACCGTGAAACTAGTACCGTTTTTCTTCGAAGCGTTTTGGCAAAGGCAACATTATCATCAAACTCGTTACTGCTCTTCTTTTCATTTGCGTTACTTTCGTGTTTCGTAACAATCAGCTGCGGCCCTAGACTCCGTGTTAATCGTGCTCCGTGTCTCTTCCTAAAATTTTCAAAACAGACACTGATTGAAGCAGGCTTTTCTGCCCTTTGTTGCTAGAATGTCACTTAGAATGGCCTGCGCTCTCTAGTGTAGCCACTGACGGCGATTACTTAATTTTGAGCCCTTTTTTCTCCACACACAGTCACCCACATTATGATTGTTGTAGAAATAACGATTTCATTTGTTAGTGCTGTTTTAGAGCGAGGACGACTATGTAAAGAAGATCAATGGCGTTTTGGCATTTGTGGTCACAAAAGGACCGAATGGAAAGAAAGGAGTATGGGTTGTGGATGCTAAAAACGGAAACGGTTCTGTAGAGTATAATTCGAAAAGTAAGTATTGAGTGGTGTTTAAAAATATCTGCTTAGTAGCCAGTAATGTTTTAAAGCGTATTATATGTGTATTATTTATAGCAATAAATAAACGTCTGCAATCCTGTATTAATAGTGCTCTGCTGTGCTTTTTGCCAAATCTATACTACATGTTTGATGTGCTGATGATAGAAATGCACTGCGTCAGCCTCGGCAGCTGAGCAGCTCCAAGCGGGTCTTGAACACCTGTTTTATGTATTAGTACCACGATTTTTCAAAACTCTCTTGCTTTTAGCGAAACCAGACTGCACTATCACCATGACCGACGATGACATGTACGAATTAATGACCGGAAAACTTAACCCTAACTCAGTATGTGATATTCTAATTCCCAATTGCTGTTAATTAAGTGTGAACGCTACTGGCGAACCTGATGTGTTTTTGCGATTCGTAAGTAAAGTCCGCACACGCCGCAGCGTATTTTAAACGGATTGTGGGGTATTTTATAAAAAATATTTCTGCTAAAAACATTTTGCACAGAGCAAAACCTCTCCTGCAAAAATATGGTATCGAGTTTTTCTCACACTAAAATTGTACGCAAGTTTCAAACCTTTAAAGTTAAACCACCAATTTGCTCATATGAATCAATAGTTGTTGGTTATTTTGCTTGGTAATGAAAGAAAAATTGGCACATTGAGTTTATGAAATGTATTTGGAAAGTTTCCATATGGTTTAGTGTACTTTCAAGGGCAAGGCATGCAAGAATTGAAGCGTAGAGCCAATTTTGCAAACATAAACTTTACCCATCTTTTCAACCGGAAAGAAGTCCTATTGTTTATAAAATTTACTTTTCCTGTTAGTAGTGCTGAAATAGAAAAGGCTTGAAACAACCGTTGTTGCATGACTTTCTTAATGCAACTAGGAATTTAAAGTTTTTGAACGTTATTTGCATTTCAGGCTTTCTTTAACGGCAAGTTAAAGATCAGCGGCAACATGGGGTTGGCGATGAAGATTCAAAGTATACTGCCTGCGAAGCCAAAACTTTAATTTTTCTACTTTCTGCTACGGTTGTGCTATATATAATTGTGTAAACAGTTAATTCTTTTTTAAGTAAAATATTATTTTTAGCCCTTGGGTTGGCTTTTAGTTTGTTTTTAAAACACTAAATGCTGCAGATTTGAGATTGCTTTATGAGATTTTGAGATTGCATTGCCTAAAGCAATGCGGACTATCTCATCTTGATTTTATTTGTCTCTACAATCGCGAGGGCTCGATTTATATCCCTGCTAGCAGGGGACCACCGGTTTTTGTTGGCTTTTCGCCATTTGTCTATCAAGCGATACGTATTAGACTTTTTATCACCTTCGATGTTGGACTACGCAGTACAATTTTTGGTTCAAGGTGGGCGTGATTTCCCGGCTTCTCGACTATCATTCTGAGGAAGAAGTCCGGAAAATAACTACCATGCTGTCGGATTTGGTTTTTACAAATTCAAAGCAAGTGCTAAAAATAACCTATTGATTCCCAAAATTTTAGGTAAGCTAAACAAACTTACCGATGCTTACAATTTATTTTTTAATATTGTCAAATATCAGTCAGACAGAATCTTATTGCTATGATGTAAAGTTTTATTTTATATTTTGCTTATTTTTGATTAATTGCAATAGTTGCGCAGCGCTTGTGCATTGTTTAATGAAAAAAATAAAACAGCTATAATTTTTATTATCTTTCAATAGTAAATGATTTGTCTAAACTTTTCAAACGAGGCGGTTGTTGAAACACTTATGTTTCTTTAGAATAGGCTTCAGTTGGGGTTAGGCCTTCCGTATTTAATGCTGGACCTGCCACTTTATTTCAAGTGCGGTATACTTTTACAAAAGTGTTGAACGACGCATTATGCCATGGCTTTCCACTTAAAATTTCACAACAGCAATAGATTAAATCGCATATTTTGCATATAAATTTGTTTGATTTTTTGATATAATTTATAAATCGCGTATAAATTTATTTGATTTTGTGAGAAACTTTTAAGTACGTTTAAATTTTACCTACCCTAAAGGAGATACTGTTGGTGGCAGGTAACATTAACGTTTTGAATTTTGAAAAATCACGTCAAGCTTACAAAATCTAACTCTTTAAGTTATAGGCTTGCTTCATGTCTTAATAATTATCTTGGTGACCTCAAGTCGCTTGCCATGCCCAGTGTAATCTTGCTGTCTGCGTAAACATAGACGGCTGGCAAATTAGAGCCATGCTTCTGGCCAGATTTTTAGCTGCAGTCCAGTATCTTTTTCCATCAAATTTTTTGCTATTTTCTGGCAAAATTGTAAACTGTACCTCTGAAAAAAGCTGTTTTAGCCATAAGCTTTTTGGGATGCTTTCATCAGTGGCAGTATCGCGTCAAAAAGGGAAGACCTAAAGTCAGGAAGTTGTTTTAGCTCATTAATTTGGGAAATCGGCAATCTATGATATCGTTAGCCGACCAATGCGCGCCAAAGAAAGAGATTTCGTAACAGTGAAATGCTCGAAAAAGCGCTACAACAGGCCAAATAAGAACGCTATGATTATTGAAAGAATTTGAGAATGTTCTCAAACTCTTCTGTATGCGTAACGGCGCTGACTCTTGGTATATACAGCCTCTAATAGATTAACGCAGTGGTTCTTAGCCAGGATTCGCCGAAGCTGTTTCAGGGGTTCGGCGTGAACATCCTCTAAAAGATTATTTTTTGAAAATTTTGACCAGTCCAAAGTTAGTTACTATCACAAACAACAAAGTAAATAAATTAGTTTGAAACTGACCGTTGGCATACTTTTAATATCGACACTGAATCGGTTGGTATGCAGCCGGATAACGCCTGGTGGCCTATTGTTGTTGTTGTTGTTTACCCGACCCCTTCCGAGGGATGGGGGCATGGCGGAAGACCATGGAGTCCCAGAAGCCGGGCAACTCCCCAAAGTCTGGACCAGAGGTCGTAAAGAGATAGAGAGTCGCCAAAGAGTGAGCGGCGCAAAGAGTCCGTAGCTGGACAGTGCAGAATGAGATGAGAGATGTCCTGGGACGAGTGTCCACAGGCGCTGCAGGAAGGATTCTCAATTCTGCCAATCCTAGAGAGATAAGAACCTGAAAGAAGGCTGTATCCGTTGCAGCGTAAACGAGAGAGGACATAGCGAGCATGACGAGGGAGCACAAGTTTCTCGGTGGAAATCGAGGGAACCTGAGTGTCAAAGAATTTAGATGAGACAGTACGCCTCCAGTCCGAGATAAGACGAGAGTGAATACGAAAGATAAGAGAAGAGAAAATACAAGGGATAGCGGAGGGCGCAAACAGCGCTCCCCCGTCTGGCAGGCTCATCAGCAGTGTCGTTCCCCGGTAGAAATGAGTGTCCGGGAACCTATTGTAGCCTTATAGAACAGGAGAGAGAAGACAGTTCCTGCCAGATCTGCCACAGAGTTTGAGATAAGAGGAAAGATGGAGGAGAGGACATAGCGCCGAGGACAGAACGAGAGTCAGATAATAGGAGAAGAGAAGAAAAATGGCAGACTTGTTGGTGCTGCCGAGACCAGCAAAGAGCGTGCAAAATGGCGCAGGTTTCAGCAGAAAAACTTGAGCATACTGGGCCTGCCGAAAAGGAAAGAGTGGCCTCAGTTCCACCGAGAGAGCAGTTGGCAAGAACGCCGCAGCCGCCCTTACCAAAAGGAAAAGGAACAGAGCCGTCTGTCCAGAGTACCAGATCATGAGGGGGAGAGAGTCAAGGTGGGCGAGAGCCGCACCTTGGCGAGAGAGGGGCGATGAGAGCGAGAGCATGGAGTGGGAAGGGTGAACTCCACGTTGAACAAAGGCAGATTCCAAGGAGGACAGGGAGGGCAAGCAAGAAGAGCCTCCCTAGAACAAGTAGAAGGAAGCATGAGCGGGTGAGTGTATGCAAAAGCTCTCCAGGACGATCTGCAGAGTCTTGGTTTCACTCCAAGTTTGGCCAAACCTGAAATAGGAAAAGAGGTTGGGAGACGAAGAGCCCGCTCATAAGATAAAAGAATGAAAGGAGTCAGGGTGACTCGTAGGGGAGGTAGAGAAGCCTCGGTGAGAAGAAGAAAGATAGGAGACGACGAGAGGCAGCCGGTGATGGCGCGACAGGCCGCTCGGTGGAGGCATTCCAATTTGGTAAAATTGGTAGCGCTTAGAAAAGGAAACCATCCGGGTGAAGCGTAAGTGAGAAGGGACCGAAGAAAAGATTTATACAGAACAGAGAGCGATTCCTTAGAGGGGCCCCATGAGGAAGCAGAGATACAGCGTAAGGCCTTGAGACGTGGGAAAAACTTGGTATTCAGCGAAGATACATGCTTAGTAAAGGAAAGAGTGCGGTCGAAGGTGACCCCAAGAAAAGTTAGAGTGGGGTTGAAACGGAGGTGGGAGCCGAGAAGGAGGAGGTTGGGCTGGAGTTTAGCTTGGTGGGGATCCATTGAGAAGAACGAGGCCTCACATTTGCTCGGATTAAGAGGAAGAAACCAGTGCTCAGACCAGCGCTCCAATCGAAACAGAGCTCCTTGTGTGGCCTCCACCGCAGTTGGGACCGAGGGGAGGAGGACCAAATGGCCAGATCGTCAGCGTAAAGAAAGCAGCTGACGGAAGATTGCAGAGAAGCCGGAAGGTCATTAATAAAGAGAGAGAAAAGTACAGGGCCAAGAACGGATCCTTGCGGAACACCTCGACGGACTCGAAAGGAACGACTTTTGTGATTTTGAAAGACCACACAAGCGCGCCTATCAGAAAGGAAAGATCGAGTCCAACGAGCAAAGCAAGGAAGGAGGCCAGCCGAAATGAGTTTGTGGAAAAGGGCAAGATGCCAGACAGAGTCAATAGCTTTGGAGAAATCGATAGTAGACAGGATCGTCCGAGAGCCCGGCCTGGGTTTGTTAAACCCATCAGAAATGGAATGAGAAAGGTACAGAATTTGATCGAGTGTAGACCGTCCAGGGCGGAAACCGGCCTGGCGGGGAGAAAGAATGGAATTAGATTCCAGAAAGAAAGAGTAGATGGGATAGAATGATGCGTTCAAACAGCTTTGATACGCAGGAGGTGAGAGAGATAGGCCGGAAGGAAGCAGGAGAGTCGAGAGACTTTCCCATGTTATGTATGGGAATAATGGAAGATGTCTTCCAGATGGAAGGAAAGATTGAAAATGTGAAGAAGAAAATCCATGCCAGAGCGCGGAAGGTGCTTTAGCATGGGATAGGCAACTTTGTCTGGACCAGTGGCGGAGGACGAGGAGAGGTTGGAGGCAGCCGCAAGAAATTCAGCAAGTGAGAAAAGAGAGCAAAAGGACGAGTGAGACTCCTCCGAGCACGTGGCTTTGGCTCTGCTACGCAGGGCCTTTGGCTGAGAAACGGAAAAGTGAGATCTCAGGTAGGCGGCATCGACCGAAGCCGATTCCCTGGGAGAAGAACAGTTAGGAAAGTTAGGAGAGGAGCAAGACGATGAAGGAGAGCCAACGATAGAGCAAAGAAGAGAGTGTACAGATTTAGAGTTAGATTTAGGTGAGAGAGAACAGCAAGTCGTCTGCCATGCTTCAGTCTTGGCCTTGGCGATGACTGACGAGGCGCGTCGAAAAGCGGTGATGTAACCCTAGCGATCTTCATCACTTCTGTGAGCGGCAGCGAAAGCCTTGCGTCTTTCACTAACCGCTTCTTCCACCTCAGCAGACCACCAGGCTTTAGAAGGGCGTTTGATGCGGCCGAAAGGAATGGAAGATTTGGCCGCATTCAAAGTCAAAGAGGTAAAAAGAGCAGCAGCAGAGGAAAGAGAAAGAGACGAGTATTCCTCTGCTAAAGGACAGTGAGAGTCAAAATAAGAGGCAAAGCCATCCCAGCGAGCTTTCTGAAAATTGAAGGAAGGGGTACGCTCGTTGGAGCGAGAGACCTGAGAGAGAGGGATAGATAGAAGAATTGGTAGATGGTCAGAACCCAGGTCCTGAAGCACCTCCCAGGAGCAGGAAAGAGCAAGAGAGGAGGGAGCAAAGGAGATGTCAGGGGAAGAGCGACTGCCAGAGGAGCAATGTAGAAGGGTGGGTGTGTCAGGGTTATTGAGGTGGCCTATTGTCGTCCACAAAGACCATTGTTCTCATTGTCTTTACAATAGGTAAGTAGTCTAAACGAGGCTGTTTTTAAAGGTACCGGTAGCAAATTTGAAGAAGATTTGGTTGTTTTGCCGATCAAAGCAGTGAAAATTATAGAGTAGCAAGTAGCAAAATAATATTGAAATGTGCTTTATAAAGGTTATATCAACTTCCAGGACAAGTTGCGTTGTAGTAGTTGGAGTTGAATTTGGTTAGCAAGTGCAGTTGAAACGGCTTAATAGCTTCTACTGCTTGTTAGGTTTATGGGTTAAATGACATAGGCTACTGACTCAGTAAACTTTAAGTTTTCATCATCATTCAAAGCGAGATACACTTAGCCGTGAATTATATTAGGTCTAAGAAACACTGCAAGTCGTGAATTATCTGTAACTTAACTTTAGTATGCCAGTCAAAAAAAGAAAGTAGTCAGAGTATTATGTGCAGTACGGCTTCACTAGTCCAACAAAAAAGTGATGGAACTCAGTACCCTCAATGCATGCTTTGCAATGTTAATTTAAGTAATTCCAGCCAAGCACCATCTAAATTACGAGAACATTTTACAAAAGTTCACGGTACGGGGAACTATAAAGACACCACACTTCATCAATTCAAGCAAAAGAGGGCCTGATTTGATGCAAATGCTACCATTGCATCTTACAGTTTTGTTCCAGTGGATAAAGCGATTCTCTACGGCGTCATAGGAAGTGGCATACCTAATTGCAGAAGAGGGAAAACCCGCATATCATTGGTGAGACTCTCTTCAAGCCAGCTGCACCGCAGTTGGCCAAGATGATGCTGTAAAAAGAAGCTGAAAACAAGTTTTCTTTAGTACCACTCTCAAATGACGCTGTTTAAAGCCAAATAAATGACATCGATAAGGACATTCTCAATCAGGTAGTAGCAGATTTAAAGGCTAGCCCAACAAAATTCAGCGTACAGCTTGATGAAACAACCGATGTTGCTAATTTAAACCAGCTTATCACATTTGTACGTTACGTTAAGGAACAATAAATTAAAGAAGGGTTTCTCTTTTACAGACAACTGCAAGAGCCATCGATGTGAAAAGATTTTAGATGATTTCTTCACAAGCAATGGACTTTCGTGGAATATGGTTTTTGCCGTGCGCACTGATGGAGCTCCTGCGATGATAGGGTGCAAGTCTGGTTTAAGAGCCTTCATCAAAAGTAATGCTATACATATCACATTCACACATTGCATGGTGCACCGAGATGCACTTGTATCTAAAACACTACCTTCATTGCTCGCTGACATTCTCAAAATTGTAGTTGAAACGGTTAATTTTGTGAGGGGTCGGGCTTTGAATCATCGCATTTTTATGCAGCTGTGTAAAGAAATGGAATCAAAATTCAAAGTCCTGCTTTATCACATTGACGTACTATGGCTATCAAAGGAAAAGTGATAAATCACGCTTTCGCTTTGCGTGCAGATTTATTGGAGTTTTTGAAAAGTCACAACCATCGGCCTTAGAAAAACTTTGAGGAATCAAGTTTTATTCTACTTGGGCTTATTTGGCTGATATCTTTGGTGCCCTCGATCAGCTGAATTACTAAATGCAAGAAGATGGTAAAAACGTAAGAAAAGCTGAAGAGAAAATGAGTGCTTTTCAGAGGAAATTGCAGCTATGGGGGCAGTGATTAGAAAATGACAACTTTGCTAACTTTCCACTTTTGGACGAGGTAGTAAGTAGTTACGAAAATGCAATTAATGACGAAGTAATTGAAAATGAACTCAGAGGCTAAAGCCAGTATTTACTGAGCATTTGCAGAAGTTGCAAAATCTTTTGAAAACTACTTTTCTGACCAAACGCGATATCCAGGATACGTTAGCCATTTGCTTATGATACTGCAAGAGCAGATATAAACAATCCATAAACAGATGGCATTATTGAGCTTCAAGAAAGCGAGTTCAAAAACGTGACTTCAACACAACAAATCTTCAAACGTTTTGGTGCCGACAAATGGAAAGTTATCCTCTTATTGCTAAGGTTGCACTTGAGGTTCTCGTGCCATTCGTAACCACTTATTTATGCAAGCATGCGTTTTCTATTCTGGTGGATGTTAAAGCAAATTAGCGGAACAGGCTTGCAAGCGAAAATGACATAAGCATTGCTGCTTCCAAGACAAAGCCTCGAATCTCACAGTTGATCACCGAAAAACAACAACAGAAGTTGCATTGATACAGAAATGTATTTCAAATAAATGTGGTAGATTTTTGATTTTGTGACTGAGCGAAAATTTGGGGCTCAACTAATGTACTGCAATTAAATGTGGTTGATTTTTGTTTATGTAACTGACCAAAAATTTGGGGTTCAATAAACGCTTGCAGAATAACTTAGAGGTTGGGCAGGTTAGCAAAGGTTAAGAACCACTGGATTGAGACGTAAAGAGCTACATGCTGCGGCGAGGATTGAAAACCGCTTGTTGTCATAGTTTAATGCACATTGATCAGTTTCTAAAAAATGCTGACCAATGGCAGAGTCACAGTCCAGTTTAATGTCATTTCGTTAGCCCAATCTGTGTGGTTGAGATTGGCGTGGACGAGTCAATTGTTGTCTTAACCATTTCGGAACATGCTGCTTAATACGATCCTGTAGTTGTTGAGATGATTGCCTTACATACCGACTGTGACAGCTGCACTTCTGCTCATATATGACAGTGCTATTCTAAGTCGTAGGTAGAACAACCTTGAGGGCTACTGGCAGCATGCGCTTTGACGTCAAAATCAAGCGGGTGCTGACGGGATCATAGCAGCTTTCCACGGCGGTTTTGAGTTCTTTTTCCAAGTTTGTGGAGGATTTACTAATCCAAGGAACCCTCAAGTACACAGGGCACTTTTCCGGGCCGAATTGATTAAGAGTGTAGAACTGAGCGATTTTCTTCTCGGCGATCTGAGCGTTGACGACGTATTTAAGATAGCCATCGTCAAAATCAATACTGGCAAGTGAAAGTGGGTTTCCGGTATACACTGGTTTCAAAGCCAATGTCTGTTTTTCTGACATAGACATTAAGAAACGGTAGGCATTTGTCTTTCTCTTTTTCAAAAATAAATTTGAGGGATGGATGAAGGCAGTTGAATTTGGTCAGGAAGTCATCTGCTTCAGCTTCGTGATCAAAAATGGCAAACGAGTCGTCAACATATGTAAAGTGATTCTAGGACAAATACCCCCGGACAAATACCCACCGGACAAATACCCACCGGACATATACCCACCGGACAATTACCCCCCTTGCAAAATACCCCCTGGACATATACCCACCACAAGATGAAATGTGAGGAAAAGTAAAGTGTATTTATTTAATATTTTTATTTTGTCAATAAATTACATACAGTCATATTTTATAAACATATTACATAGTAAGCATTTAATGATGATTTATATTAAAAATGACAATATCAGCTACTACATCTGGATGTTGTGGGCAATGCCCCTCAAAAAGTCGTGGACTGAACGGTTGGCATAGTCACGAACAACTGTCACTAGGCGCTCATTGACAGCCTTGTATTTGCCACGTTGTGGTGGTGCCGGTTGGCCGGTTCGAATCTGGGTGATGATGACTTCGTTGAGCGATTGTTCACGTCGAAGGACATCAAGAAAATGCCAAATGCTTGGATGGTGGGCGCCAACATTAGACTGCATGCGACGATGCCAGCCTTCAATGTGGTTGTTCGTACGCGGAAGACCTTCTTCAACTCTGTTGTGAACACTCCACATGTCATGGGCGAAGGGTGGTTGACGGCGGCGGCCACGACGTTGGAGTCTACCGATGTAAGTGTCCTCAAAGTAGTCAGTGATAGGTTGGGCTTCATCCGGCATAGAGTCAGCCAGATGCTCAAATGACTCGACAATATCATCTACTGGCACGAAGGCAAGAGCAGCCAGCATGCGTATCTTGAGGCTCAGGTCCAAGTTGGTTTGATACTCTTGCTGAAGTCCAATGCTTTGAACCTTACGATAGATTGCCTGAGAGAGATGGTAAAAGCAGCCTTGAATAGTAGCATCAGGGAATATGTCCTGCAGCGCGTTTCTGGATGCTATCTCAAAATCAATCATAATGGAACGTGGTGACAATTCTGGGCTGAGTCTATGGAGTTCTCTGAGAAGTGTCACATATGTAACTTGCTGCTTGTTTGGGAGTAGAGCGAAGACACAAGGAACCACGTGACCATTAGTCATAGCATGAATGGTGAACAACTGGTAGAAAATACTAGGTACCACCTTGAACGTTCCATCAACAAACCAGTCCAATGATGTTTCAAAGGTACGCAGTAGAGAATCTGTGGAGAGTAAGAGAATTCGATCCTCCACTGGGCCACTGTCAAATAACAGAAATGGTTGACCGGCAAGTGTGCGAGTGTACTCCTCTGGGAGCTCCAGATCTGCTCGAGTTTGAGGGTTTGCTGGGGCATTTCCAGCAACCTGACGATATCGACGTACACATCGACGGATGTTGCGGATAGCTGGAAGTTTGACAGCAGCTGAGTCACTAACAATACGCATTTCTTGAGTGATAACTTGCTGTGGTGTCTCCTCAGTATCTACAGCTCGACGCTTAATTGACTGACGTATCTTCAATGCCTCTGCACGTCCTATGTCAGGTGCATGGGTATGATCATTGTAGCGACCAACAACAGAATCACCATTAACACGTAGTCTGGCCTTGCACTGCTTATGGTTCCGGCGCATTTCACATTCAAATGATACATCATCAGACTTCAAAGTCTTAGACTTGACATACACAAAGCCTTCATATAATAGCTTGACACCACCTTTATTGGATTTAATATACTCCATTATAAAAGGGCTGTAAATTAAAAAATGAATTTCAAATTATTGTCCTAGAATCCTACCGGTATCAGGACAAATACCCACCGGACAAATTAAAAAACAATTAATTTAAACAAACGAACTTAAACAAAACAAAAAAACTGGTGGGTATATGTCCAGGGGGTATTTTGCAAGGGGGGTAATTGTCCGGTGGGTATTTGTCCGGGGGTATATGTCCGGTGGGTATTTGTCCGGTGGGTATTTGTCCTGATACCATGTAGAGTATGTTGGAGGCTTTCGTGTTTCAGAAAACGAATTTTCTTCTTAATATCCAACAAAGATATTAGCCAAGACCGTACCGATTGGTGATCCCGTAGCTACTCCGATCATTTGGTTGCACATAGCGTTATTGAAGATGAACTTAACTGAGGACGTAGCGCTCTTCATCAATTCAACAAACACGTCTTTTGGAATCACTGGTTGTAAATTGGACTTATCATAAAGGGCTTGATGGCTCCATTTAGGGGAACGTCGATCAACAAGCTGGACACATCAAAGGAGCACATGAAGTCATTAGGGTTGATGTCAAGATTCTGCATGGTCTCAGCAAATTTCATGGGCAGTGCGACAAAAGCCACTTAAACCCAGGTTGTAATAGGCCAGCTGACCATCTGCCGAATTTATGATGGGACGTACTTATCATAGACAGCATAGGACGATGCGGAATATCTTTTTTGTGTGTTTTCGGCAAACCATACATACCATCGAGGTCTGCAATCCCGCCGGTCGTATTGCGCCATAAATTTACTTTGGCATAAGATCGGCTTGGTCTTTGCCTCGCGTCCCACTGATGACAGCGTTACGAAAAGCTTATGGCTAAAACAGCTTTTTTCGAAGCTACATTAAAATTCTGTACCACCAAGAAGACGTTTGTGTACTTTCGCCATCGGTACACTAAACAGCAAAGAGCTGTTTTAAACAATATGATGAGAATTAGAGGAAAAATCAAAACTTTCAAGTTTTCTGCAGCCTTTCTCAAAGCTTGCAAATCTCAAAAAGTTGACCCCAAGTAGCCTAAATCGTGGCTCGTATTGAACGATCACGAACCAGGCATAGCCAATCGATGAAACGAGCTTTTTTGGCAGATAAAGATGAAATGCTAACAGAGCAATCTAGAAAACTACGAACAGCCCACAATCGTATTGACGAGCGGCCCTTGAATTTTTAACTTTCTTCTAGGTCAGATCCTGCAGATACTTGGCATTACTTAATGAAAGCACGTAATCAAAATCCATGATAAAAAACTAGCACTTACTTGCTTCACTCAGACGCAACCCTTTCGACAACGCTTTTAGTGATACTACAAACCGTATTTTGAATTTTTCAAATTATGATTTATCTGACCCTGAAAGTTTTGTGCTCTTGCATGGTCTCAATTTAGGTTTGCCGCCCAGATATTTCTGCAATGAAGAGATCTTCGCTTAATTTGAGTCACGGTGGGCACAGCTTTTACATCATAGTGCCAGTTCTGTTGAACAACGCACTGCTTTCAAAGCCCGACTTGCCGACCTCGCACATCTGTACTGTGATCAGCACAATAGATTCTCTTCAGTTCACAAAGCAAAAAAGTGCTTTTGTGCAATCAACAGCTTACGAAAGAATGATATCATCATCACTAGATTTGACAAAGGCTCTGGCGTTGTCCTTTTAACAAAATCGACAACTTAGATAAAATAAACAAGATACTTGAACATCAATCAAAATCAATACGGCTTAGTTTTGTTTCCAGTAATGACAACACCTTGAACATTTAATCGCGTCCTCAGAATCGGTTCCTTGCTTAGTTGAAGCCGATCTTATGCCGAAGTAAATTTATGACGCAATAAGACCGACTGGATTGCGAAGACCTCAAATGTATGGTTTGCCGAAAACACAAAGAAGATACTCCGTATCGCCCCCTACTATCTATGATAAGTACGTCCCATCATGAACTTGGCAGATGGTTAGCTGGCCTATTGCGTCCTGTATTGGAGCGGTTTTGGTCATTTGGGAAAAAGTAGCGGAGGCTACTCGCTAATTCAAGTCCAAATTTTAATAGATTCAAAATGAATGATATTTTAATGGTCATTTTACTCGAAATCAGCGCTCGATAACAAATAGGCTAAGCCAAAGAAATGTTAAATAGTTAATCAAACAGGCCTAACTAATCCTTTTGATTCAAAGCGGTTGTATATGGATGAAATTGACAATAGTTGTGCATTTTCGTTAAAAATTCCGACCGCCTGAAAGTGAGCTTACTTGAAGATACAATAACAAAAAATCACGCTTTTGCAGTGGCGGCAGTAACTAGTCATTATTACTATAACTAGTTACATTTTTAGTAATGGTAACTGCTTCGTCACTTTTTTGCAAAAGTATTTTGTAACCTGTTATCAATTAGATCAGGCTTTCTCAAACGGGGCCCACTACCTCCCTTGGGGATCACGGAACGGTTCTCCGGAGACCACGAGAAAAGGCCTTCACTAGGTAGCTTTGTAGCGGTCCTCACTAGTATTGAAAAACTCAAGCGTCACAATATTAAGTATTCATCAGTTAAACTTAAATTTGTAGTTTTCATTTTTACGTAGAACTCCCTTGTGACGTTCGGTGGTGCATTGTTCTGGAATGTTCTTCAATTATTCGGTGCATTGTGGCTTTGTTTTTGATCTGTAGCATTATATAATTTAAATGATTAAACCTTTATAAATAGTAATGGAATCTTGCGATAGCAAGCTGCAGATTGTGGCGCAATCTTCTTTACAGCTTTAAGAACGTCTGAATTTACTATCTCCCTTTTTACTTAAAAGTGCGTTTGGTAATTTCAATTTTGCTCGCTCTATATTTAGGCTATAGAACCGAAATTTCGCACTTCACTATTCAGAAAGATCGAAACGTGTTGTGGGGACGAACGGAAGGTCAGTATTGATGATTAGAGTAGGCTTACCATACTTTTGTGATTGAGAACCCGGACACTTCAGGACAACAAGTCTTTTCAGAAGGATTACTACATCGCATCACGCAAAATTCCGGACGCACTTTTCGATTATGTTTACATTTACATGTGTTGGCAATCGGCACGGCTATATGTGATGATTGACAAATACTTTCGCCTTGGACATTAACACATTTTACCCAAAACAAAGGTGTTCTCCAAATATATAAAAAAGGTCAACAACTGTTTTGTTGCCGCCATTTGTGCTGGTCACAATTCATCATCGTTTCGCTCCTTTAGTTACCGGGGAGCTTCCTCAGAAAACGGTAGATCTTAGTAATGTAACATATAAACTGTACAAACATAAAAATATAAAGACAACCTGTATTACTAAACACAAAAAATTATTTACTAACAGGGCAGGCAATCACGTAATAACGAAAAACATTGTTGCATCACAGATACAGGAGTGGGCAAGTAAAAAGTGTTGTGAGATACTTATGTCTTGTGTACTTGTGAGATGTCTTATGTATCTCACAACACTTTTTACTTGCCCACTCCTGTATCTGTGATGCAACAATGTTTTTCGTTATTACGTGATTGCCTGCCCTGTTAGTAAATAATTTTTCGTGTTTAGTAATACAGGTTGTCTTTATATTTTTATGTTTGTACAGTTTATATGTTACATTACTAAGATCTACCGTTTTCTGAGGAAGCTCCCCGGTAACTCAGGGGAGCAAAACGTTAAATTTGAAAAATAAATTGTCGAAAGAACAAATCGATCTGGTTGAAATATCGTCACACTCGACATACGAAGAATGCCTGCTCTATTTATTCATCATCGTGTCAAAGTTAATATTGATAATTTCACTGGAGTGAAAAACCGGGACATTTTGCTAACCGGGATACATGGCTAAAACCGGGACTGTCCCGGCTGAAACGGAAATATGGCAAACCTAGATTAGAGTAAACTCAAGGTAAGAGATAGTTGCGAATAGAGATGGAATATACGCGCAATGTCTTTGAAATTTGTTGTTATTACGAAGAGAGTGGTGTAGGTAGTGGAAGGAGTTTGTTGCGTCCTGCGATACAAAATTTAAAGTTGGTAAATTATGAAAATAGAGTAATTGTGACTTTGGTATTAATATAAATTTAACTACTTCTTTGTTTGTATTCTGTTTCGACTCTAGACCTTAAGTTTTACATATATTTAGCTCAAACAAGATTTTTGTGGTATCAAATGTCAAAATATCGCAAGTGGAGCGAGAGCTATGCCTCATTTGGTTTCACAATAGTTACTCAGAGCGGTCGTGATTGTGCGCAGTGTCTTCACTGCTCGGTCGTGATGTCAAATGCGTCATTACGACCCTCCAAACTAAAAAACCATTGCAATAAAAAAGGATTCCCAGAGGAAGGATAACGACATCGATACTCTGTCCACCAAGAGAGTACGATACGATCTGGAGAGTATGAGGTAGCGTCACTACCTCATTTGCGATTTACGGTACAGGTAAAGCATACTCTTCAATGCAGCTACGATTTGGCATATCGAATTGTGAAGTGTAAAAAGCCGTATCAAGCGATGCACAGAAAAAATGGTTGAAATAATGATCGGATAGGGAGCGAAAAAGAAAACCCAGCAAGCTTCGCTCTCTAATGATACCATTCGCCGAAAAATTGATGACAGAGCTGGCAATGTGTGTCATCAAGTTTGCTCCGAAATCAAGCAAAGCACGTTTTAGACTAGCATTCAACTGGATGAGTCAAGCGATAGCGCTTTACAAAGCCATTTGATCGCCTTCGCTCGATATGAGAAAGGTAGGAAGATGAAGGAAGAGTTCTTGTCTAGCAATACACTGTCAGCCACAACCAGGGCCGGATTAAGAGATCGCGGGGCCCGGGGCAGATAAGAGTGCGGGGCCCCTAAATTATGAAACGCGAAAATTTTTTATTAATTTTGTTTAAAATTTACTTTGAAATTTATTTTAAAAGGTTAATCATAGAATAAAATTTTCTCACTGTTTCATTAACGGCGCAAATATAAACAACACAGAAAATATGATGAACAACACAGAGAGCGCAACACAAAAAAAACTAAGGCAAATAATGTATTACAACTGGTGTTTTCGGCATTTCGCTGCTGCAAATTTATCAATAATATCCTCAAAGCTCATAGATTTTGTGAATCTCTTTTCGATGGCTATAATACAGAAATCACTGACGTGATCCGGCCTCAGGGATGTGCGCAAGTAGTTTTTCACCCTTTTCAATGCCGAAAAAGAACGTTCACCTTCCGTATTTGCAACAGGCAAGGTCAGATATATACGAAGAATAATAGCCATATTTGAAAAAGTTTCAATTAAGCAGTTCTTTTTCAAATATGACAGCTGTGCTTGTGCAATATTTGTCTTCGAACCAAGATCAGGAGATGAGCGTAAATGAAAAGCGAAGTGCACAACTTCTGAAGGAAAGCCGCTATCCAAATTGCTTGCACATACTTTTAACGACTTACCTGCAGCGTTTTCTATATCACTTATAGCCCAGATGTTCAGATTCAGCAAAAAATTAAAATTCTGTTGCCATATGCAGTACACAAATTTTCGTGTTCTTACTTCTGCAATTAATAAATCAATGATTGGAAAGTAAGTTCCAATACGAAAGGATTGTCGACCATCTTCCAAAGCTCTAGTGTATCCAGTGTCCTCTCCTTCATAATCAAAAGTCTTCTTCGTTTTTCTGTTGCGTTTGTTTGGAGACACATAGGTATTATGCATACTGGTTGTGAGTTTCAAACCATCCTTTTCAGTGGTATCATATTCATCCCGTAAATGCTGGCAAAAACTCTCGATTCCATTTTAAAGTGCTGCGCAACTTCCTAAAATCATGTCAGCACGCTGTAGACTTTTACTTGAACTGTGAAACCTTTGAAAAATATTGTGCCATAAAACACATAATATGGCTGTATCGAAGGCATCTATACTCTTTTTTAAATACGATGAATCTGATTTGGTTTGATTTGTTTCATTGCCGTCCAACGTAAAATCGTGTAGCAGTTGTCACAACTTAACAAAATTTTTCTTGAGGGCTGTAGAGGCGTCTAAGATTTCTTATAACCGCTCCAACATTTGACAGTCGTTCGCAACCATTAATTTGAATGCTATTATACCCAAAGATATATTGGAGGGGGATCAGGGGGGATCGCCGTCCACTTACTTTTTTTAGAAAACGCTTAACTGAAGGAACATTTTATTGATATTCAAAATTTTTTTATTTTATTGTTTCTAAAGTATGTTTTCAAATACACTTTTATTTAAATATAGTTGTTTTAATTAGTATACCCTTTATTGCGAACAGTTCAATTACATGCTGTCTATGTTTCCCGCCTTGCGCTGTAGCGAAGTCTGCCGTTGCGGATGTCTCTCAGACCATAAGGTTTGAAATCAGTTCCAACCGTCCATCTACTTTATTATTTAGCAATACACCACTGATTATATCAGTCTCTACAGTGACGTCACATTTACTTTGTAATTGAAAGCCAGTTTTAATTTTTTTCGTACAAATAATAACAGTACCGTTATGTCAATATTTTGATTCTTCTTTTTAAGTTTGCTGGTAATGTAGGTTATAAGGTTATAAATTTATTTCAATTCAATTCAATAGTTAATAGTGCTAAAAAATGCGAGGCCCCCCAAAGCGCGGGGCCCGGGGCAACTGCCCAGTTTGCCCATTGCTTAATCCGGCCCTGGCCACAACAACTGCTGCTGATATCAAAGCTCTTGCGGACTCTTTTTTTTTGAAGCCAACGAGCTCAGCTAGCAGAATTTCAAGCACATCTGTACTGACGGTGCTACAGCGACAATTAGCGTCAAATCAGGATTTGTCACACTGGTGAAGAAGGAATGGCGTCATGTCACGTCCTGGCACTGTTCACTACACCGATACACTCTAGCATTAAAGACTCTTCCTCTACATTTGATGGAAGTTATGGACGTTGCGGTCAAAGTGATCAACTTCATTCGTTCGAGGGCAAAAAATCAACGGCTCTTCTAACTTTTGGCCCAAGAAATGGGAGCGCAACATGTGGGACTTTTGTTTTGTACCAAAGTCCGTTGGCTGTGGAGAGACAGATGCCTCTCTCGGTTGCATGAGCTTAAAAATGCGGTTACAATCTTTCTTCGAGAAAACAAGAACAACCTCTGCATCCAATTTCACAACAAAGAGTTTGCTTTCACGCTTGTGTAGCTGACCGATGTATTCTGCCACTTCAACAAAATGAACTTGTCTTTCCAAGGTCGTGATGTGGCAGTCAGCGACGTTAAAGACAAGCTGGTTAGGCTAACTGCTCCAACGAGAGTCTGGAAAGCACGAATCAAGGTAGGGTCCACTAACTCGTTTCCTTTGTTGGAAAGGCACCTGAAAATGAATAAGATTGATTTACCAGATAACATCAAAACTTGTATCATAGAGCATCTTGAAATCGTCTCTGCTGAGTTTCGATCATATTTCATCAACGGCAAGTTGAATGTTTGATGATACCGAGACCCGTTTAACACTGAAATTGACCCTAATGCCGAAGAAGCAGAGAAGTTGGCAGAATTCAAAGTTTCGAATCCGATGAAGCCGGCATTTAATAAGAAAACTGACGATTCCAGCTTTTGGTTGTTTCTTCATGATTCATACCCACTACTCAGCAAGAAAGCTTCCGTAATTCTCGTTCAATTCGCAACTACCTACCTTTGTGACGCTGAATTTTTTGATTTGGTGTCCCTAAAAATAAAATCCAAAAATCGCCTTAATGCATGCAGTGACAAGACGGAGCTGAATATCAAAGGTCTCCTCAGGCGAGTACAAGAACACGTTTTGCACTGACTATGTCAATTTAAAGTAAATTAACTGTAATTTATATTGATGCTTGGACTGTAATGAATTTATGTTTTTACTTTCGTTTGTTGGCTTTTAGATTATCAAACGTGGCGAATAAATTAATTGATCTAAACCTCTTAAAAGCAAAACTAGGTATTTTTGTTGAAGAGCAGGGGCCACAAGGGTTGAGAGTCTTTGGAATGGGGATACGGATCATGAAAGTTGAAGAGCCACTGAATTACTCTGTAAAAGTCACAAGTTACAGTTAGCCTACTTTCTGCTTGCTGCTTTCACAGCAAAAAGAACGCGTGATCCACTAAATAGCAAAAAAATAATTTACATTTTTGAACAAAAAATTTTATCACATTGGCTCCTTTCGACAAAGTGGGAATTTCGAACCTTTAATGTGCGACCGATTAATTTGAAATTATATGCAAAGTCAGGAAGAATGAAAACTAGTCATTGTATAGTAATTCGGTTGTGACCGACAGGGTGAAGAGCATATATTTAATTGTCCTCTTCTACCAATTTAGGGTTGAGGTTGGTCTCATTCATGTAAACAAAAATCGATATTGTATCTTGGTTTTTGTAAGATTTCGTGGTGTCCGTCCAGTTAACCTATTTATCATTGACGCCTTGGTCACTTTTATTGCCTTTTCCTTTCTTGTGTTATGAATCATACTCGCCACCGTGACGAACGCGTTATCGCCTTTGTCTCAGAGACTTAATATTCGCAGTTTTGGTCAGCGCGGTCATTGCTTGTTGTCGCCGAATACGGTTAGGTCATCTGCCCTGTATCCTAGTGACCGGCAGGCGACGATTTGACAACTAGAAGATAGCTCGGTAGAGTGCAACGACTACCTTCTATGCCCTATCCTTCGGCCTAAGGACTTACGCTTATGAAGCTAAGTTGCAGCCCACTCTTTGACACCACAACTTATATTAATGCATAAGCGGTCGCACTCCGACAATCAACGACACCACACTGTAGCAGCCGATAGTCCCCCTTCCTTCTAGTAGTACTTGGCCCTTGCCTTCTAATTGTTCACCCTTCTTCCTTCTTTTCTTTCTTCTCTGTTCTGTCGTCTGTTTGCTTTTGTTTCTTTCTCTCTCTCCCTCTGAGTTTTTTCAAAATGACCCACTCGTATATATATGTTTCCCATTCAAACGTAACCGAAACAACATTCCCAAATATTTTAGCCAATCAAAAAAAATCTAGAAACTAAAAATTAACAAGAAAAGGCTTGAAAACGGGGGAATACCGGAAACTGCTACCCAAAGAACAATCAATAAAAACGCATATAAAATAGTAGTAGTAGTTGGCAATTTATTTCGCTTCTGTTTTCTCAACACAAAAAACTCAACGAAAGAATAAAAACAGCGAGCGAAAAAGGAATGCAGGTGACAAAACGAATTAACGTTAAACATACCCAAATTTTTTAAGATTACATTAAAAAGATTGTAGAGAGGGGCATGGTCACCGCACCTGACAAAAACATCAAGCAAAAAAATTGAAATAAAAAAAAAAAACACAACAAAAAAGAAACTAAAAAAGCAGTCAGGCGAATAAACAAAGTTTTACCCTATGTAAAAGACCCAATAGCTAAAAGAAATACATTCCTCTCAGTGCCAGACTGTTGTTACCCTAACGAGGGGGGCTAGCAGGTACTACACCTTGCCCAAGGGTGACCTGGGAGCAACGACAGTTAAAGAGTTAGCTCCATTACACTCTAGGAAGGACCCTGTCGCCGGATGCAGTTATAGTCTTACTGCCCAGGACCATGCAATTTGCAGATAAACAGTAGCATCATAACATTGCGTTTGAATTTTTATGACCTGATTTTAATCACGTGATTGTGGATAACTTAAGTAAACCATTGGAAGTGTCCCTGTCTTTTTTACTCAAATAAAAATTAATCATTTATTCTAATGAATAGACTGAAGTTTCATGGACCTATATCGCAGTTGAATCTTCCTTATTCTTCTTCTTCATCCAAAAATATTTCGAGGAGCAGTTGTCGCCTGAAGTTGGAGTATAAGATAATCATTTGCTCTTTTTAATTGGTAGTTCGAAAGTGATTGGCAGATTCTGAAAAAGAAAGAAAAACAGCAAATACCTATTCTTTTACTTTTTATCCTACTTTGCAAGCTCGGTTTACAATTAGGTATATCTTTAAGCAATCAAAATAAGTAGGTTTCCAGTCTTAAAACATAATAAATATTAATCTACTGATTTACAATATATTCTTTAAAGCATTTGATGAACCTGGGAAGTGATTTAATATCTTTGAGTGCTACAGGTAGTTTATTCCATAACATTGGGCCTCTAAATTTTAGTGTTTGTTGTGTGAGTTTTATTTTGCAATATTGAGGGCACAATTTCGACTTGGATCGAGTACGAAGAGTGGCTTTCTCGCTAAAAAAGTTAGAATCAAAGATGCTTGAAAAAGCAGGAGGAAGAGATTTACTAAAATATTTGTGCATAAATTTGGCGATTTCAAGTAGTTTAGACTGTTGATATATTAGCAGATTGTGTTGTTGAAAAACGTTAATGTTTTTTTGCTTAGTATTAATCAAATTAATTGCTTTGGTTGAAACTTTTTGCAACTTTTGAATCATAGATGCGTTACCATGGCACCAAGATATTACATAATATTGCACATAGCTATTAATAAGAGAGTGATATAAGGTTAGCAATGAACTTTTATCAAGATACTGTTTTACTTTGTTAATTACGTGGTAGCTACATCTGAGTTTTTGCAGCAACCACTGCATATGTGGCTTCCATGAAAGATGTTCATTGATGGTTAAACCCAAAAATTTGCAACTGTTTACTCGTTTTAGATGCTTGTTTTTGAATTGAATTGACAACGCAGCAGGTGGAGGAAGACTATTTGGAGTTCTAAACGCAACATATAGGGTTTTATCAGTATTAAGTGTTAATTTATTTGCAGAAAGCCAGGCCTCGACATGTTTCAATTGAGTATTTGTAACCTTATATAATGCTTTATAAGAACTGCTGTTAAAAAATAAATTGGTGTCGTCCGCAAACATTATCGCTTTGCCTGATGTTAAGCATTTAGGAAAATTATTTATGTAAATTAAAAATAGAAGGGGGCCAAGAATTGATCCCTGTGGTACCCCTACCTCGATTGGCTTGGAATTTGAAATTTTTCTATTAACTTCCGTTTGCATCAAGCGACCGTTTAAATAGCTTCTGAACCATTCGTTTGCTACCCCCCTAACACCAAAGTGATTTAGTTTAGCCAAAAGTATACTGTGATCAATGGTGTCAAAAGCTTTGGAGAGATCTAAAAATACACCAAGAGTATATTCTTTATCTTCGAATGATTTGGTGATATTTTCAACCATTACAGCAGCGGCATGACTAGTGGAGTGATTTTTTCTAAATCCAAATTGTCAATCATAGAAAAAGTTTGATTGTGACAAAAATGAATACAGTCGATTATATACAATCTTTTCTAATATCTTAGACAGTACTGGGAGCAGACTAATTGGCTGATAATTATTTACATTTGTTTTTTGCCCTTTTTTGTGTACAGGAATCACTTTAGCTTTTTTAAAGTCTATGATAAATTGACCTTGAGATAAAGATAAGTTAAAAATATGACACAAACCAAAAAGAATGTAATCCGAACTTGATTTTACAACTGATATTGGAATTTCATCAATTCCAGTGCTGTTTTTGGGTTGCATTTTGGAGATAATTTTTTTGATTTCAGTTACCGATGTAGGGTTCAAGAACATTGAGTTGCATATTGGAGAGCCCAAAAATTCACTGAATTGTTTTTGCGGGGTTGCAAGTTTGTTTACTAATTTTTCACCAATACTAGAAAAATAATCGTTAAAGTAGTTAGCTAATAGATTTGAGTCAGTACACAATTTACCATCTATTATCAGAAAGGGGCATTGAGTGATTTTACTTTTTTTCCTTCCAAGTAGTTTATTTAGGATTTTCCACGTTTGTTTCAAATTATTTCTTAGTTTATCAAAAAGAGATAAATAATGCAATTTCTTTTTCTGTTGAATTGTATGATAGTAAAGATTTCTAGCTTTGTTATACTTCACTTTTGCAGTCAGTGTTTTCTTATTTACATACTTTTTAAAAAGTTTTTCTTTCTCATACAAAAGTACTTAAAGATCTTTATCAAACCAGTTATTAGAGTGTGTTTTTGGCCTCGGATTGGTTAGGGGGAAACACGCATCAAAAACTTTATAGTAATGATTTACGAATAATTCATAAGCTAAATTAGGGTCTGATTCCCTAAAAACTATGTCAATGTCAAAAGTAGAGTCTAATGTATTGTGAAAGTTGTTAATATTTTCTGGGTTGAAGATTCTGATCTTTGAATTGTGAATATTTTTATGCTGGTATGCTTCAAAACATGTGATCAGAGATGGGGTGAAGAAGAATTTTTGCTTTTATGACATAAGAATATATGTTTGTCCAGACATGGTCTAAAACTGTTGCACTGGAACTGGTAATGCGTGTTGGTTTATTTATCATTGAGTAAAAGCAGTGGTCAAACATTGTTTCAATAAATTTACTAGTGTATTTGTTTTCTGCTTGTAAAAGGTCATAATTAAAATCTCCATATATAAAGCATTTAGTATTTGGTTTGAGATGACTTATCACACTACTTAAATTAGAAATAAATTGTTGGTTGGAGTCTGTCATTGGTGATCTGTATATGGCCCCACATGTAATAGTATCATGTTTCAATTCAATTTTCACAAAAATAGACTCAAAAACTTTTTCATTCCTAATTGAGAGTTCATCAATTACTGTAAATTGCAAATTATTTTTATATAAAAAGCTATACCTCCACCTTTCAAATTTTTTCCTGGATTTTGTACAAGAATATAATTATCAAAATTATTGTATGGGCCTGAATTAAGTGGTGTAATCCACGTTTCAGTAATGGCTATTATATCTGGTTTTCTTGGTAAGGAAAAAATTAATGCTTCAAGTTTAGTGAAGTTTGCAGTATTTACAAGTGATCTCATGTTTACACTCATGCCAAGAAATTGGTTGGTGAAGTTGTGATTAATTGCAATGTCATGTATGTTTGAAGTATTAATGTACTGGCTACAGCTATCAAATAAACTGTCATCTACATTGTTGTTACCAGTTTGAGGAATATCAAATAAGGAATTCATGTAATCAGCTGAGATATCTAGATCATATGAGAGGTTTGGATAGCATTTATTTTCATTTAGGGGGATAATAGGATAATGTTGCAAATGCAAATTTGACTCAAAAATTGACTTACAATTAGACTACTGGCAGAGTTGAAAAAAAAATGCACAATAGCCTTTGTATTGTGTTGTTTATTGTGCTGCTGGAAATAGTGATGGCTTGCAGCATATAATTAGCAGTTAGTACATCAAAAAAGCAGTAAGAGACTATTTTTCAGGAAATCTAATTCTAGCAATGTTAGCAAAATCATCGATTCTATGTCGTTTACCTTCAAAACTGCAAAATATATTACCTTTCTGTGTCCAAACGTTTTGAAACCCAAAAACTTTTTTAGAATGTTCCAGCAATTTAGATCTGCGCCTTGTCAAAGATTCTGTTATGGCAAGTTTGGGATCTGATTCCTTAGTTGCTTTCAATAATGATTTATTGTTAAATACTTGATTTCTGATAGATCTTCTGACAAATTTAATGATTATTGGATTTTTTCCTTTTCGAGAAGGCAATACATGACAAATATTAATGTCGCTATTGTGAATAGGATGGGCAAATTTTAGTCTAGAATTCAGAGTATCTAGCACAAAATTTTCAAAAGTTACATAACCTGCATTTTCTTTGGGAAGGTCAACACATCCATGTAGAATAAGGCAGTTGCTCCTTCCATACTGCTCAAGATCATCCATTCTTTTTTCTTTTTCTTCAATTTGTTTAGCTAAATCCTTTATTGTAGCTTTGATTGCAGTTATTGATTTCGTCAGTTCTTCCAGCAGTTCTTTTTGACCTTTGCAACTACTGGTACCTGAAACAAAGGCAGAAGCATCAGCGTTCTCATTTACACTTGGTGAATTCAAAAAAATTGACTGATACTCATCTTGTTTGTGTTCAATTTTAGCCAGCTTTTTCAGAACTACAGCCAATTCCTGAGATGTCATTTTAGATGCAATATTACAAGTAGCAGTTCCCAAAAAAATTTGCAGATAGAAATGAAATTGTAGCAGTTCCCAACAAATTTGCAGATAGAAATGAAATTGCAAATGCTAAATATCAATAATAATTTATACCGTTTACCAAACACTACAAAACACCTTACCAACACATAACCTTATTCAAATAGAATGATAGTAAAAGAGAAGGGAGAAGACAGTTCCTGTCAGAGAGTTTGGGGTAAAAAGAAAGATGGAGAGGACAGAGCAAAAGTCGGTGAGAAGGAGAAAAAAGAAAATCAATTAAAAAGGCTTGTCTACGGGGGGAGTACAGGAAATAACTACTGTACCAATAAAATTGCTTTGAGAATAAAATACATAAGCGACAGTTTGTATACGGGGAAATACCGGAATTAATGACCAAAACAGCAAAACTACGTCGACACGGAATAATGATTGAATATTCAAGAGATTATTATTGTTACACTTGTTAGTTTTTATATTTTTTCGTTGAGGCAAGGCAGAAGCTAGTTTGACTGGGAATTTACTTTTCGTGTTAGTTCAGTTATATTTTTTCTCTTGGCCATACTGTAGTGCTCCTGCCGTCCTATCTTAATTAGATTTCTTACCGGGACCAACGCCAACCTAGTTTGTAAACTAAATTTATCGGTTTTACTTATCTGGCCCACAGGGCTTTGCTTAGTGCAGTAAACTGTAGTTTTAGGTTTTTGTGATCATTTTCTGACTCTCGCGTAGTTGTGTGTTGCTTGCCCCTTTGCTTTATTTTTAGATGCTGAATTAGCGGCTTTTGACGCCAATTAGGACAAGTTGCCAATTGCTTTCTGTAAAGCCATTGTTGCATAATACAGATTTCTTGCTTCTTCGCCCGAGTTGGTTTTGTTTCTGTTCTCACGTAGGACAGACCAGGTTACCTATAGCTGTACAGCAAGTTCAAATAGAGTCATCCGATTCTTGCTGCGATCGCGAGGATCGACCACAGTTTTGTTCTTGTTGGGGATCAGAAATGAGAATGACACGAAGGCAGTACGAACACTATAGCTTATCAGTTTACACATGCCAAGGCCTAATGAGCTTGCAACGACAGTTCAACATTGTGCTACAATAGTAAAATGGTTCTACGCCTGTGCCACGGTGAAGGACTTCCGCAAAATTCAAACCAGTGTAGGCCTACATCACTGCTTGGTGCGGACATGGATTTAAAACCCATTCGTACTAATTTTTATGGACTGTTCTTTGAGGCCGATTTTCAAAATCATCCACTTTTGCAACTAACATGAACCATAAAACCAGAACTGGATCAACTATTAAGCAAAATAAACACGTGTTCAGGGCATCAGGAGAGGGAGGGCACCACAGAAATTTTTCATAGCCGAATTTTCAATAGTGTCTCAAAATTTTAATGTAATGAAATGTTGTCCCCGTACATAAGGCTGATGAGACCAGACAAGCTTAGCAATTGTTTTGCTCCCTCCTTTTTGCTCCAAGCCTGCCTCATCCAGTTGGCTAACACGTGTGCGATTTTCAAGTTCTGAAATTATTTCTTTGTTGTTGCCTTTGATTTCGCTTTGAATACCCTACGGTATCGTCGGATCCAAGCGGTTAGGCAAAGCATATATTTAGTGTGGCTATGCTGGTATGTGTAAATAAATACACTCTAGACTCTAGAGCAGTAGTAGTATATAACTGCACTTTTGACCCGGATTTTGTGGAGGTTTGTGGAGGGCTACGTCATTTCCGAACGTGACTCCAGAACGTGGTGATACGTCATTGAACGTGCGGCTACGTCATTTCCAAACGTGTTGATACATGAACTTGTAACAACTTGTAAACACGTGTAACAACTTGTAAACAAATGGTAACACAAAGACAACGTGTACTTGTAACAACTTGAAATCAAATGTCAATACAACTTAAAACAAATGTCAAGACATCTTAAACAAATGTCAATACAAAACAAATGTGAATTCAACTTGAAAAGAAATGTTTATAACAGCTTGTAGATACAACGTGTAACAACTTGTAAATTACATCTTGAAAACAAATGTCAATACAAGTTAAAACAAATGTCAATACAAAAACAAATGTGAATACAACTTGAAAAGAAATGTTTATAGCAGCTTGTAAATACATGACAACTTGAAATTGATTTGATGTTTATAGCAGCTTGTAAATACATGACAACTTGAAATTGATTTGTTATAGGCACCCTCACTTCAGAATACCCCCACTTCAAAAGTTCTCCAATTAATTTCGCTTTTCAACTCGTTAACGATCTTTTGCCTTATTGTAAACACAGCTATTGTAAAACGGAAATAGTAGCTTTAGATCGTGACTGCAGCCTTTGATAACAATTTCCTTTCGAGCGTGTAATCGATCGCTTCGTGAAATTGTTTATAAAACCTCTGAGCGATTTGATTCTCTAGAATGTTGTTTCTTTACTCTTCTATTGGAGGTATTTTCCTTGTTATATTTCTGCAGTTGGTTGGAATTAATCTACATCTATTTCAGTATGTAGGTAATAGATTCAACCCTATTACAATCTTGCAGAAAGAAAATCTTAAAAATATAGTATAGATGCCAATGAGATGAACAACAGATGTTTCAGGGGAAAGTTTGTATGTTTACCACTAACTGAAAAACATACAGAAAATTATTCAGAACTTTTACAACCTCCAGTTCAAAACTAACAACAGACACAATCTTGAACGAGTATAGATTTCAAAACTAGAGCAGATACAATGTTGTGAGTATAGATTTCATTACTAGTCACAGATAAATCTTGGAAGAGTATAGATTTCATTACTAACTGCAGATTAATCTTGGATGAGTATAGATTTCATTACTAACCGCAGATTAATCTTGGAAGAGTATAGATTTCATTACTAACCGCAGATAAATCTTGAGGAGTATAGATTTTAGAACTAACCACAGATACAATGTTGGGGAGCGTAGATGTAGCTACCAGTATAACGAAAGACAAATGTTGAAGGAGAAAAATCTGCTCGTTCATCACTTATTGTAGGTTTACAGAAGAAGATAATATATACAGTTTTTCTATATCATACAAGTATTTCAATCAAAACATTTACCTTTATTACAGCTAGTCGTTAGTTTTAGGGGAAAATAGCCAACAGTTTTCTAGATTATCAGGTTTGCTGGGGAAAATCACAGGCAGCGACGTTGCTTCCAGAAGAGTGCCTTCAACTTGGCTACACTAAATACTGCTGCTTCCTACGCCTCTGGGATTCCAGAGCTCATAATAAGCATTACATTGAGAAGACCTGGCCGCAGAGATTTGTAGGACATTATTATAAAATTCATGGTTTTACAGCGTCCTTGGCTCATCTACATAACAATAAGCACAGCTTTTAACATTTTTGTAGGACATTACCATAAAATTCATAGTTTTGCAGTTTCCTCAGCTCACTTCATAGAAATAAGCACAACTTTAACAATATTTCAAGGACATTAACATAAAATTCATGGTTTTACAGCGTCCTTAGCTCCCCTACATAGCAATAAGCACAACTTTTAACATTTTTGTAGGACATTACCATAAAATTCATGGTTTTACAGTGTCCTTAGCTCATCTACATAGCAATAAGCACAACTTTTGACCTTATTCGTGGGACATTAACATAAAATTCAGGGTTTTCAACATTTATATTTATTACAGCTAGTCGTTAGTTTTAGAGGAAAATAGCCAACAGTTTTCTAGATTATCAGGTTTGTGGGAGAAAAATCACAGACAGTGCCGTTGTGAGTTTGGTGGAAGAAACAATATTAAATTTGACACAATTTCAAACTTTTATCGTTACTTTTTAGATTAAAATTTTGGTAGCTTGACCAGACTTTTGGGTAAAATGTAGATTTGTTTCACATGTGACAGTTAGATAATTAAATTTTTATGTTAGTTTCACACTTTCTTGAAAGAAGATTTCAGATTGACCAGACCTTTGAGTGAAATGTAGAATTGCTTCTCATATGACAGTGAGGTAGTTGAAGTACAACGGTGGAAACATTTTGAAAAGATTACAACAAAGAAGTTTGTTTCAATTCAGCGTCACTACTAAATATTATTGAACCAAGAAGACCAAATCTTTATCGTGTTTGGAGACTACTTCAAACTTTTACTTGTAAACATTCACCATGCATCTAATTTACAATATCTTTTCATGCAGCTAGAAAACAATTATGACGCTGGTTTAAGTAAAACTATCAAATTTCTCCATCAACATAAAATTTCTCAAAAAACAGCTAAGCTTACTATCAACAAAATCTGATGCAAGCGGAAACATCAGCATCACGTCAACAAACCTTTAACCAATCACAATCGATGTAGAACTTCAAAAATGGTTTTCTATCAACAAAAAATCTGACGCCAGCGGAAGCATAGACCATACGGAGGTGATTACGTCTTTAAAGTTATAAACATTCTTACCTCTAATTTGACCAATCACGAACCAGCGGGTGTTTTGATTTGCACTACATCACAAGTTTCATTACACAATTGTTGGAAAGAACAAGACAGGTCTAGACAAGAATAGCGATTTTTCTTCTTTCTTTGTTAACATTTCTCTATAAAAGTCGTATGTTTTGCGTGGAAATTGGAAGAAGAACAATGGAAAACTGCGGCGAGACACACACTTCAATTGCTGACGAATATGAAGAGAGGGCAAAAGAGGTCAACGTTACAACGACCTACCCCTACTCCTCATGCTACGACGGGTTGATGGAGCAAACAGAGTTGTTGGGGCGTGCAAGAAAACATCAAGAAGAAGCAAGAAAAATACGTAAAATCTTCCTCGACATTGACAAAGAAGGAAAATCAATACCCGCAGACGGTGAGATGTTGAGAAAAGGCGTGCTGACTGTGTCAAGAGGAAAAACTCTCTTTTCAACCAATCAGCTTATTCAAGTGTGTATACATATGTTCGATGGCCTACCGTTTGTGGCTTTCAAAGGTCCAACAGACGCCCGTCCTTATGTGGTGATCATTTTCTCAGCTGACTATCAATACGGTAATGTTTGTGAAGTGAAAACGCGGTTGGAGATTTTCAAAAAAGAAGCAGCTGTAGAAAACTTTCTTATCAGATTTAAAGAGGAAGCTATCTTTTCACCCGAGAAATATTTTCAACATCTACAAGATCGATCATCCGGATTCATCATTAGAAACGAAAACTGCGGTATCAGCAAGGAGCTAGCAGCTCTTGTGAAAACCTTGAAAGAGGTGAAACACACAGCTGGGAAGAAAAAACGCTCAAGTAGTCTGCCTAGAAGTACTGAACTTTATCAAAAGAAGAGAAAACCATTTCCGCTTAACGTAAAACAATAAATGTGTGATTTTAACGCATGTAACCGTCTTTAGATTTGAGTAAAATTTGTTTAAAATGCTGTGCCCTTCTTTCGAATTTGAAGAAGCGCGAGTCGTATCCTTCACAGACAATTGGCCTCACCGAGTCGATAATTTAAGCCCTGAACGAATGGTTAAAGCTGGTTTTGTATACAGAGGCAGTGACGATCGAGTATTTTGTTTTTATTGTGGTCTATCTATTTATCAGTGGGCGGACACGGACATCCCAGAAATTGAACATGCGAAATACTGGTCCGCGTGTGCGCATCTAGAGAGAACGTTTGGAACTGGCTTCATTAACCAACACAGTAATTTCCGCATTCCAGAAGAGGAGTTTTTGTCGGGAACGAGATTCGGGTTTGATACTCGCGAAGAAGCAGCAGATCCAACGCTAACGAGAAACCCTCCAATTGAAAATGAAGAACCGAACATAACCCCTCTAACTGAAGCAAAAGAGTGTGACACATCTCAAGAACTTGTATGCAAAGTGTGTTTCGATGCTCAAATTAATGCTTTAACAATGCCTTGTGGACATTGCTTTGGATGTTTAGCTTGCACAACGAAGCTTTATTCAAAAGAATGTCCTATATGTCGCGTGATTATTTTGGATGTAAATCGTATTTATATTGTATAATAAAGACACTCGATTGTATTCAATTCTGTTTATTACACGTAAAACAGTTACAATAATTCCTCAACAAAACGCTCAACAGTTTGTCATTTAAACTAACATTATAGGACAAATGAGTCAATATCTCGGATAGAGAGCAACCACGCGAGTGAAATAAGATGTAGTACATGGTATAATGTCCACAGACTTCAGATATCAAGCTCTGTAGGGTGTTCGAGTTGTAGTCCCAGGATGAGGAGTGAGAATCTAAAAATCTGTCGAACCATAAACAATTGGATGTAGACCATAGCTATCGAAAAACTCAGCAGATCTTGGATTGTTGAAAAACATAGCAACCCAGTGTTCTCCAGGAGCAGTGCTCGGTGTTAGCAACATAACTCCCAGGATACTCCACAGTAGGTAGCTGATCTTTAGAATAAACACCCTTAAAAATCTTTTTGCACAGGAGTCATTCCTCTCAATCTGTAGTGTATCCATCAGTCAACACGTTTCTATCAGTCGGTCAATCAACCAATTCTGCATGAATTACGACATTGCTTCTGTTGGAGGAGTGTTAAAGTCTAGACAAATGATTTTCATCAACTCCAGATGCGCACAAGAAGCCCCAGATCTGGTGCAAGAATTCAAAACATGACAAGAAAAAACTCACCGCCAACAGACACAAAATCATCTCCGCAAAATTAGGTAGAAATCTGTACAGTAGGTTTTATTTTTCCAATCACAATACCTATTTGGGACACTTCAATGCTGCAGTCATCACCACACTCATACAAAATAAGTGCCCAGACCCGGGTTTGAACCGGGGACCTTTAGATCTTCAGTCTAACGCTCTTCCAACTGAGCTATCTAGGCAGTAATGGCCAGTACGGGGCTCGAACCCGCGACATTAACACGACACTGTAACCGACTGAGCTAACTGACCACTTGTTGAAATCCCAGAAATTTCTGTATTAAGTGAAGCAACTGTCTTTGATGTTATGCGTCTGTAGGAAATAATGATTTTCTTGAAAAAGTATTACAGATTTATCTAGTTACAGTGCTTCCCAACAAGCCTCCACTTTCAAAATCACAATTTCCTTTCTTACCTACTTGAGGGGTTGCTGATAGTTATTGTTTAGACACTGTATCAGTTCTGATGTGTTAAAGATATTCACGAAAACCGTAAGTTCTACATCTGCAACAGTTTATAAGGTAATTGATAAAATTATATTTTCTTCCTCCTGGACAACATGGGATGAAATATTTTACGCTTATGACAAAGACCTATGTATATTAATTTTAAAGGTTTTTCAAATCTGATTCTGGCTCCAACATCTGGAGATTATTCAAAGCTTGCGAACATGTCGAGTGCAACATGTAAAGACAACAAAAAAAAAAGAGACTGTAGAAATACTGGTAACGCTGAACGAAGATTAAATAACTTGACAAATGTTTGGAAATATGTAGTTTTTGCTTCACCACATTCAACTTTTTACGTCAATACACTTGAATTCGTACCAAAATATAAGTTTCATTGGTGGAAAATGCAGTGGGAAACTAACATTTCTTTCAGATTACTTGTTAAAATTCTCACCAAATGTTGAAGACGTTGAGACAATTAATTTTATCTGACACCCTTGTGAAGACCACTAAGCTACATTGTGTGCATTCAAGGTACAGTATTTTTCAATTTTAAGTTATCAATCACAACTATTATTTCTGAGCTAAATCAAAAATGGTGAATGAGTGGCGTAATGTTTTGCATTATTTTCGCACTATGTTAATTCCTTTGCTGTATGTTTATTCTATCCTATAAGGTTTTTAAACTTAAATTTTCTTACTGTGAATTTACCTCACCACATATCTCTGTACATAACAGCAAATCAACCCTAATATTTGTAACTTTCAACACTACATAATCACTGAAACGAAACAACACCAATTGTTTGTCAGATTTTGATTACCTTACAAGTTATTTTATGCAACTAAAAATCAAACTTATGACGATTGAAATCTACAGATAGGTGGTGGGTTCGGTGTACCAGCTGCAAACATAAACTTATATCGCCACTACATGTAATTTCAAAGACCACCTGTTTCCAATCTACACCTAAATCGTTCTATTGCTACTCCTCTTCTCCTATTTTGT